>JAIPRL010005751.1:0-30488 GCA_025469235.1 Pemphigus obesinymphae
GAATGTTAAGGTGGATGAGTGGAGTTACTAGAGAGGATAAAATAAGGAATGAGTATATCAGAGGTAGTATAGGGGTAGCTTCGATAGTAGACAAAATGAGAGAGAATAGATTAAGATGGCTCGGGCAAGTATTAAGGAAGGAAGAGACTGAGGCAGTAAGATTAGTAAGGAAAATGCATATTGTTAGTAAGGGGGGGAAAGGAAGATGGGGGATGTGATGGCGAGTGATATGAGGAAGGTGGGAGTGAGTGAAGAAGATGCGGGAGATAGAGTTAAGTGGAAGTGTAGGACCAGGGTGGCAACCCCAAATAGTAGGGAAAGAAGGCAAAGGAGAAGAAGAAGAAGATAATTTATTTCTTTATGTACTCGGTACTTACTCAGAAAATTCCTAGTACTTTCTTGACAAAATATTGTAGTACATTTTATGCACTTAAATACTAATTGGTTCATTTCACTTAGTGTTCTTGATTCTAGCTCCATAGAAATAATTTTTAAAAAATCCTAAAAAAAAAAAATATAATTTTAAATTATAAATACATTAGTGAGATATAATTTGTAAAAAAAATTTTATATTTAGTTATAGTACCTACCTAAATAAAGTACATTATATTATTTAAGAATACTAACATTTTTTATACTTTACATAAATAATAATATTATTCTCTTAACGGCTTCCAACATGAATATGAATCCATCGTTAAGATTTAGGCTTTTCCTCACATCTTTTCTCTCTTACAGACACCATATAAACACTATCGTTAATTGAGCCCTAAAAGTTTTGGGTTTTATTAAACGTAACACAACTCATTTTCTTCTACTCCTTGTCTTTCGAGTCCACTATTTTTCCCTTGTATCTTCCACACTTAATAGGTGTAGTCGTTTGGCATCCATTGGTGCATACTACTTGCGTCCCAAAAAATATATCAATTAAAATGACCTACTTGCGTCCCTATTTCCTGGTCTGAAAGATCAGCTATATAATGATATAGATAGCTATGAATAAATGCATTTTTGTTTTACGATTTATTTGATTCACATTTAATTTGCATATAATATACATAATAGATAACATAACATTACAATTTATTGGAAAATAAATAATTACATAATAATAAGTTAGTTTCTCTATTTTTTTTTTTTAAAAAATCTCATTTTCATTTTTATTCATTGCTCAAAATTTTAGTGATAATTGTCAATGTCTACCTTTTAAATTTCGTTATTTTAAAATGATGTTATATAATATTGTTGAGTTAAGTTTTAGGTGTCTAAAAATTTGTTTGTAGCTGTATTATTTTCCTTTTTGAATGATTTATTGATGAAGGATAATGGTCATTTTTTCATTCTTTGTTGATTTATTATTGCTATAAACACATTTTTATCGTATTTATAAATGTTTATACTTAATATATTATTTGTTCTTATCATGACCGAAATGCATTCCAATTTCTGGGACACAAATAGACTATAGCTTATCAATTAATATTATCAATGTTAACATTGGGACTTAAGTAGTGTGTAACCATTATCCCAACTTCCTAACTTATTATAAATTATATTTATATTGTTCAATTGTATCCATTGCCCTTAAGAGCGTTAATAAATAAATGAAATAAATATTACAATTAAAAATGTTGTTTAAAAAAACGATACCTACCTATACTTATTTTTCATTAATATTATATTATAAAACAAGTTATAATAAATTCATAAACAGTTACTAAATTATTACAGTATAGGTATTATATATATTATATTGAAGTTTCATTATTTAATGGTTAGTAACCTTAAAACAAGTCTACAATTCTAAATAATATAAACATAAAGCTTACATTGGCATCATAGTCACTCATGATATAAATTCTTTGATTTAAGTTTTTTCGAATAGTCATAAAATTTAATTGAATTGTTATAGGGTCAAAGCTAATTTTGACACAACTTTCTATTGAATCTCGACTCCAGGTGGAAAGTAAATGACCATCAATAGAATTTCTTTCTTTTAACTCCCTGCAACAATTTAATTAAAGATTGTTAGAAACAGTTGGAAATTTTATTTTTAGAAAAATTTTTAATATTACTATACTTATGAATGTTTTAGTAGTCTTATTTTATTTTTTAATTTTCACCATTTACAATGTATCCAAAATAACTATCAACTTTTGATTTTTAAATCACAACCCTTATTTTTAATAACAAAAATTTAAAGATATTTTTAAAATTTATTTTAGCATTTATAATTTTTAAGGGCATAATCACCAGTAAGAAATGTATACACCAGATTATAGATTATCATGATTTCCAAAAGATTACTAAAAGGATTTTTATGATTACCATAATGATTTCTATAATTACCATGATTATCAAATATTACCAATAGGGTTGTACATTGATTTCCACTGGTGATTTACCCTCTTTAATTTTTATTTAGTAAAATACGCTTGAACCGTATAAGCACTTAATGTTTGGTTTATAAGAGAATATGTCACTTTTTAAGACCAGTAGCTGTCAGTTGGTACTTCATCAAGAAATAATAATCAATACAATCGTCCACAGTGTAATAAATTGAATGATACACAAGATATTGTATGCTATGTGGAATTTGGCACATGACAGATTTGTGGATAATTCAATTATCTCCCATTGTAGTGTTCAATATTACTAAATACAAAATACAAATAGCTACTGGTTTTAAAAAATTACGGATTCTTTTGTATAAACACACAATTTAAAAAAAAAAATGGTTAGAGATTATTTAGGAAAAAGGAAGATACAGAGATATGTAGAGCAAATAAAGATATTATAGATAGGTAATTTGTGAAAGACCAAAATACAAGTAGAGTTAGCTCCACATGTTATGTAGAATAAAGATAAAGACGAAGAAAATACACCATATAGTTAAAATGAATACCTAGTATTTAAGAATTTCAAGAATATATTTTCTATTAATCAAAGAATAAAAAGACTATAGTACCTACTAAGAAAAACTAAAATGAAATCCAAGATGAATTATTATAAAAATTTGAATAATTATTACTAAGGCGCGGATTTTAATACAAAATACATTTTTTAATGGGTGGTCTAGGGCAATGCTTTCCAAGTACACAAAATTCGATTCATACATTAGAGAATTTAAAAATGAAACTTTTTTTTTGTTTTTTTTTTTTTTAAATATTTTGTGTTTTTAAGACATTTTTTGAGATTTTTAGAGCATTTTTCCAATTTTAGGGCATTTTTATGTATATTTTATGTTTGGAGTATGAATAAGTAAATATATTATATAGAATTTAGCAAAGAATTAAAAAATTTTAAAAATATGTATTAAACATTTTAAAATATTTATTATGTTTCATAATTTAGTCATATTCATAACGACTGGCTGGTTTTAACTATACATAAAATTTTCGATAATAACAATATAATATATTATATTTATAATATGCAATAACGGTAAATAGTAGACAGATTGATATGTCATACTCGTATAATCGTACGTTAGTGTTCGTGTAATTCGAATAGTGCCGTATGTGCATAATATTGTATCATTTATCGTTTGTATTAACAAAAATGCCAAAAATTAAGCCGTCCGACGGTTATCTGTTACGTGCATTATGTTAGTGAATTTGGTGAAAACATTTTTCCTACCGATGGAAATATTTTATTTTATAAAGTTTGTGAGATAAAAAATTTAATTATATTTTTTTTATATAGGTACATTTTTTATAATGTGTTTTTTTAAATAATATACGAAACTGCTCAGAATTGTTTTTTGTTGAATTTAAATATATTTTTAAACATTTTTAGGGCATTTTTTTAGTGCATTTTTTAAAGACATTAAATTGTATATTTTTAGAACATTTTTCTTATTTTTTAGAGCATTAAAGTCCATGCCTTAATTATTACCCAATAGAGTGAATCAATTTTTTATTATATCATTCAAAACAAATAGTTATTAATTATACTGAATTATTAAATAAAACACTAACCTCTCAGTAATACACAATATAATATTAGATGTTTCACCAGTTTTTGAATCTACAATTACAGCTTTCCAATGGTTTTCTAAAAAGCAATATATTACGTTATTATTATTATTATTTAACAATATACTATACCCCCCTCTATACATTTTATATATATCATTAATATACATAATTTGTATTCGATTGCATAAAAATGAGCCTGTTAAAACTTTCAACAGTCTGTTAGTTAACACTTTGTTTTGAATTAACATACTGTTAAATCATATGTTAAGCATGTATCTGTTACAAAACTAACAGACTCTTCCACAGATTACCACAGGAGGTGTTATACTATATTACTACATGTATTATATAAGTATAATGTAAATAGTAAAAAAAATACAACAGCCGATAAAATATAGCAATAAGTTTGCAAGTGTTAACATTGTATTTGCACGGTTGTAGTTTTATTTATTTATATACATTTGACAGGCAGGTGCTCAAATATACATAATAGTAAGTACATATAAGACCAACATAATAAGTAGTATAATAGTAACAATATAATACAGACTTCCTAGGATAATAAAACATTAAATACATGTAAATATACTTAAAATAAACTACTAAGAAAAAGTAACACATCAGGAAATAGTTACAACTTATAACAACTTTAATCAACTTAAGAATCAAATGATAGATCTTCATTAGCATGATGCATAAAACGAATATGAGGGGAATTTAGGAGATAGTTAAAGGATAGAATAGGGGGATGAAAAGGAACAGTGTTCCTAAATTTTTGTGCAGGAATCCTGAAATAAATGCCAGCTATCAAAGATGGACAATCTATAGAGGCAGTCAACAAACTGGTGACGAAGTGGCTACCAGATAATCGCCTACAATCTATAAGGCTAGGCAGATTGAGAATGTTACTAATAGATGTATAATCATGAGGAGGACAAGGAACTTTCAAAACTAAGGAAGCATACCGTAAGAACTTCCTAATGTACTGATTAATAACAAATTGATTGAACTATCACGAGAAGCTCCTAAGGAAAGTCACAGGAAATTTCTGGCATAAACCGTTTGCTAAAACCAAAATGGGCAATTATTAGGTGGCGCCCGGAACAAATGTATCCGTCCTTGTCTGTGCTGTTAGGGCGTGAGTGGAGAGTAAAGTTAGAAACACTTTCAAAATGTTGTATTCTGAGAGGGACGTGATGATAAGTGGCAAGAGGCATTGACAGCATCTACAAAAGGAGCGTGGACGAAAAAGCTAATATCAGACATTAGTTCCTGGTATCTTTTCATCTAGCTCAGACATTGACAGGTCATAGCTGTTTCCGTCAGTACCTTTTACCAAGAAGAGGTTTTTGATGAGTAGCTGTGTATACTGTGCGACTCCAAGTGATACAGAGGAGCATCTGTGTTCTTTTGTGTGCATTGAGAGGAAAAAAGAAGACATCTACACAGGAAGTTGAGGAGAGAACCAAGGCCAGAAGATGTTAAAGACCTTCTCTGGTTAACCTCCTGGAATCAAATGAGCAGGTTTCGAAACTCATGAAGGAGGCCGGTGAACAACAACCAATCTTCATTGGCATGATTAACAACATTATAGCGGAAAAGAAGAAGGACAAGAGAGAACGGCAGAGATTGTAGGCTGGCGGGTTCTGCAGAACCGGGCTGAGGAGATAAGAGACCCATGCTGGAGACACATGAACGATATTATTTTGTGAAAATGTTAGAATAATTCATTATTATTATGTATTCTTTATTAATGTATTTACAAATTATTTTCCAAAAATAAATTATGGTAGTGTCTCGGAGGTACTGTGATAGTACTTTGCCGAGGCGTTGCTGGATAAGAAATGGAAAAAAAAAATGTATTCTAGCCACTTTACTGCAAACCCTTTTAAAACTATTAGGGGTATTATTCCTTTTTCAGTGAGGTCTTTTGATGATGAAAATTACATAAAAAAAATATACATATACAAATTATACAGCTGTCAACACAATATGTTATTTTAATAGCCTATATTAAGTAGCCAGCACCAGGCTCCTTAAGAAAATTACTGAGAAAATAAAAATCGACTTTTTTAAAGTACGAACTATAATTAATATAATAAAAAAATTTTAACTTTAAAAAATAAAAAAGATCTTTACTTTAAAATTCCTACTGAACTCCTAAATAACACCAAAAAAATAATTTTGAAACCAAAATCTAAAATTAACGAAAATGAAAATGCAAACTATAAAAAATTATTAAAGTATTAATATAAATAATTATTAAGGTATACCTATGTTGTTATTACAAATATTGAAAAATATTAATTATAATATGATCAAATGTCAACGATTTTAAACCGACATTTCAGTCTGTTAAAATTTTAAAAGTACAACCAACATTTATGAACCATTTTTATTTTAACAAACTGATAAATGAGACAAAAGTCTGTTAAAAATTGTAATCAACTGGACATAAAACTAACAAAATATATAGAATCAATTAAGTATAAATGTATTACAATACTGTTTTTAAATATACGAGTACTAGATGATTATTTTCATAATACACACATTTTTAATTACCACATACTACTCCCTTTTTCTACGCTATAAATAATAAACAGTTGTTTAATATTTATATATCAACTTTTTCAGCGAAATAATATAAGGTTAAATATAAATTTTTGCTACAATATTGGTACATTGCGAATGTAATAAAAATATTTTTATACCTATAAAATTATACTGTTTTGTTAAGTATGGGCTTATAAAAATATCTCAAAAAGAAATAATTCAGTTGACATATGCTTTTATGTGAGACATTGAAAAACTCGTGTACAAAATACAAATATTTGATATACTTATATATAAATATATAATTAATATTTAGTTTTAAAATTTAAAAACCAGCTGACCTGATTGTAAATTAGTCGAGTAGTAAGGTTCTTCTTTTTTTATAGTGTAACATTCTGGTTTTGAGTGATCGCTTAATATTTGATCTATAATTTCTGGATCAATACATTCTTTTACATGAGATTCATTACTTACAGAACACTCTTTTTCTTCAATAAGATCATTAAATTCTAAATTACTCTCATCAATAGTATGTTCTTCCTACATAAACAAAACATTAAATTTTACTATATATATTATGTCTCTACTAAGAGTATCACCCGGTAGCTTGTTATTGTGCACGGTGGTAGCACTTGAAAGAAAGCAAATATTTGCCAACAGTAATTTTAAATGCAGCGCCACCATCAATAGACAATGTCAATAGTATAACTTAAATTTTTGCTTGACTAGAGCAAAAATTTTTTGATTAACTAACTCAAAACAAATTAGTTCAAATTGAATGTGATGATCAGAATATGTGTATTATTGTGTAGGATATGTATTCATACTAACTTGGCTACTTGGTAATTGATATATTATAAAAAATAGTTGGTTTGAAGTATGATTAACAATAATATTATTTAAATTTGCCAGATTTAGATTGATTTTAATAATGAACAAGAGCAAAATTTTGGGTTATTTTACATCAAAGGATATGTATTTTTCACCAACAACAAAATTGGTTTTATGGCGGTGATACTCTCAGCTAAGGCCACTTGTACATTCGCGAGCGGCAAGTTTTAGTGGTGACATTGTTGGCGAGCGAAGATCAGCAGTGTGTATATTGAGTGAGCGGCGGGTGAGCAATGGGGCATGGCGAGATGTGTAAGTATATATATTATATAAACTCGTTATTTTTCAGTGTTACTCTGATTTTATTCATCAAGTAATAACCATATCGATAAATCGTTTATCAATTTTATTAGATAGTCCAATTTTACGGAATACAATTTAAAAAAAAAAAAGAGTTGGTATTCCCCCCATTAATCGATGTAGACTATATAGGTATATTTAATAATATTATTATATAATTATATAGTTAAATTAACCATAACGTTTATAATATATATATTATAGTTATTATAAATATTTATATAGTAAATTTAACTATAATAAAATACCTATATATATACCCATATACCTATGTTGTGAGCGGCGAGCGTCAAAATTCAAAAATATTTGAATTGTGAAGCGCCGCTGCCACTCACCACTAGTGGTCAATGTACACACTCTGATTTATTATATGGATTTAAATTTTTTTCCGATGTGCCGCTCACCAATATACACACAGCCTAAAACAAATTATATAATTATAGAACTATAATATGTTAATTATGAACTTACATATAAACATATTAACTTTAATATGTTTATATTAAGTCCATAATTAACATATGTATATATATATATATGAGTTAGTATGTTTAAAAATATTTGAAATAATTAATTATTTACAGTATTTTCTTCCGAAAAAGATTCATGTTCTGGTTGTTGTTTGATACCCAAAATATCTTGAACATAACTTCCGGCATGACTATGTAACCAATTATCTTCTCCAAACATTTCACGCACACTTTCTATTTGTCTCTTAGTAGTTAAATGTTCTGAGCTCAGAATATCTAAAAAAAAATGTACAATATATGTTATATATAATTGCTATAATATATTATAAATCATAAATGATTGAACCTTTTTGTGAGTCAATTTTTGGTATAGATGTTTGAATGATACTACTTGGTTCCCACACTTGGTCTTCAATTACGGGCGATCTTATTCTTGTAGCTTTAACACTTGCTTGAAAAAATAAAAATAAATGAATATATATAATATATAATATATTGTACAATTCATCAAAAATTATAACTTACTAGGAGATTGTTGGTAATGTAAAAATGACAGATCTAATGATCTGGAAGATTGTCCAGCAAATTTTTTTTCTGATTTTGAAAGTAGCCGATTGTCAAGTTCAAACTATAATAAAAGTTATCATGAAATAATATAGGTATAAACAAATTTTAATTTTAATATTTTATTGATTTCTTACTAGTTCGACAGCTGCATTTTCATGGAGATATCGACAAGCTATTTCTCTATGGTTTTCTTTATATGCTATAGGATTACGTTCTAAATTTAAATATTTTAAAAAAGCCATATCTCCCACTGCTGATATTGAGTCATGATATACAATCATATTATTTGACAAATCTAGTACTTTTAAATTTGTTAATTTAGATAAACCTGAGGAAACATAAAAATTGTTTATCAATATAATTCTATACATATATATTAATATAAGTATTTATATTAATAAAACAAATAGTTATGTGTCTATATTTGCAATAAGGCCCTTGCAAACCCATGAATTTTTCACCAAAATGACCAAATTGCTTAAAACAAATTTGGATGTTATTCAATAAGTCTATTTTGCAACTTTTTTTCATTTCAGTAATTCTTTATGAGAAAAATTAGTTTAGATATTTTAAATAATCAATAATGATATAATTTTATTAAATATGAAAAATGTATTTCAATCGATGTGATTGATAAATTCAAATATTTTTTCATTTATAAAATAGAACCACTAAGTACCTAAATGGTTTTCAATCATAAAGCCACTCTTCGTTCATAACTTATATTCATAAGTTTCTTTCCACTGCTACTGGGTATAGTAGTAAGTGCAATATGTGATGTGTGGACACTATATTATTAGTTATTACACACACAGTGATAATATACTACTCACACAAAAACAAATCATGCCAACAATCAATGAAATAATTGACTATGCATAAAAATTAAGTGTTTACAAGAGCCTTAAATCATATAAAATTAAATGTTTAAACTATTATAAGAAAAAAAAAATATTTATTTAAGAGAACCAACAATAATTTGCAGTTAAAAAAAAACACATTTGTTGTATGATTTACAGTATTTACATATTTAAAACAGTACTTAGATTAAAAAGTTATTTTATTATTTACTTATAAATTTTAAATTATAATAGGCATAATAGATATAATTAAAATATAAAATCCAAATTGTGAAATGTGTTTACTTGAGTATAAAATGTAGATGTATTTAAGTTGTTTTAATTTTGTTATTATATATTTAATGAATATTAAAACTTTCTGAATACATAGCAACTTAAAATATAATTTTTATAATCCTAAAATATGAAAATAACCATATAATCATATATTTACATTTTAATTTTAATTAAATTACCTATCGGTATTTATAAAAATCAAATTTGTAATACATAAAATTATTATCTTTTTAAATATTATATTCAATAATATTTATATGTAAAACAAACAATAACTGTATTAAATTAACTATTTAACTATTTAAATTAAAAAAAAAAAAAAAACATAAATACTTACTATTTAAAAATTAAATTATAATAGTACACATCTTTAATGAATAATTTTCTTAAAACAATTAATGATATTAAAAATAAAGTTTTTATCTATAAATTACTTATATTATAATAACCTAATCAAAGTACTCTACTATTAATGTAATTTTTAATTAAATAATTAGAAATCTAGTTAGTGGCAATCTAGCCAATAAAGAATATTTTTAAATATGATATTTCTTCTAATTCTACCATAAAACATGATAAATTATTGTTAATTTTTATTTAAAACTAAAAATTTTGTAATATATTTATAATTACCTGTTAAATTATTTATGCAATTATAACTCAATATTAATATAGTCAAATTTCTAGCACCATAATCACTTAGTACAGGTACTTGAGTTAATCTATTTATACTTAAGTTTAAACAGTCTAAGCATTCCAATTTTTCAACATTTTCAAGTTTAGTTAATAAATTTCTAGGAGCTTCCAAGTATGTAAGACGAGGTGCGAGTAATATTGACTCATCTAATGTTTTAAGTTTACCGCTTCTTAATGCCAAATATTTAAGACTAGTCCATTTTCGTTTTAACAAAATAGCTAAAGATTTTATTGGTCCATGTACAATTAGAACTTCAATTTTTTCATAATTCAGACCTATTAACCATTCTATATCTATATCATAAAGTTCTAAATACACAAGACTATGAAAAGGGGAGAGATTAATAGAATTATTGAGATCAAAATTGAAAGACTTCAATAATTTTAATTTAGCAATTTTTTTTAGGATTTCAGATAAATAATGATGATTTAAAATATGATCAGAGTGCAGCGAGGACAGTACTCTTGTGATAATGGTGTGAAGAAGTGCTGTACTGAGTGTTAATTTTTCATGTCCAGTGACAAAATATTCTCCGCTACGTTTTAATTGATTTATCAATTTATTAATATCTTCCATTACTGAAAAATCAAAATCAAAATAAATAATTTAATATTTCTAATAAAAACATAAATCATTTCTAAAGAGTGTATAACAAAAATTATTAAAATAAAATTTACTATATATAGTAGAAGTGAGACAATGTGACATTTTTCCGATATCTAATAAACCGATATTTGAAATTAATAACCATAAGCCAATATTGAAAATAATCAATATAACGGTTGAATAACCGATAGCCGATATTAACGAATACTGTAATACAACAGTCGAACGCAGCTATGCAACTGGTGTGATCAGATCCATAGATAATAACAATACAATAACTAAATAATATTTAGTAAATATGCTAGACGTTTTTTTTCCCGAGAATATCGGGTAACTATTGGTTTTAAAAAAAACCAATTTTTTTTCTAAATTCATTCATTTTTATTTCATAAACTACATATATCCAGTGCGAATATAGGAGGAAGCAAAACGAGGAACTTGCCCTGGGCGTTATTACGGTGGGACACAAAATGTAAAAATATTTACGCTTTTTGTCCCACTTTTGGTAGTAAGGTTCTGTTTTTGATTATCTTTATGAAAATTGACAAATGCCCTTTTTTTTTTTTTCTTATTTTCCATTTTCAAACTGATTTATGAAAATGTTGGAAGAAAGATCCTAAAAGTTAAGAGCAGTAAAAAATTGTAAGATTTTTTTTGCTCATTCAAATTTAAAAATATACAATTGTTTTTGCCCCAGGTGACAAATACTCTATCCGGCACCGCATACACCCTACACTACATCCCTAGTTTGGACCCTTTTTAGGTTTTTAATTTTACACTTTAAATTGTTGATTACTAGAATTATTTTATTCATAGTACCTATAATATGTAATAATATTTTATGCTATACTTTCAATTGAAATTACATATAATATTAAATAACTTGGAAAATTGTATAGGTTGACATTTTCTCTTAAAGTTTTGACTAATTAATCAAGACAATTCAGTATATTGCATTTAACAAAAGTTAATACATGTATAGGTCATTATTAGGGAATAGATTTATATGTAAATGCATATATTTAATTGTTATAAATTGTTTATTTATATAAACTATTTGAAATCTGATAAGAAATATGAACGATTTATATCATTCATATTAAAATAACATGAATTTTATTTTACATATTTTGCATATTTGTAATTTTTTAGTGCATATTTTTATTTATAACTTCAACTTTCACGTATTCTTATTTCTAGCTATAAAATTGTGTCAAATTATATTTTTGAATAGGTACTTAATACTTAAAAATCAGGAATAACAATTTTCCAGTATAAAATAAAGTAAACTTTATTTAAGAAATGTGGATAATTTACCTATATCATTTTTATTAAAATAATACCAATTTTACTTTGCGTATTTGTAAATTTTAAATGCATATTTTGAGGGTTCTTTGTACATATAAATCCGTTCCCTAGTCATTATAATTGTGTATTAGACCTAAAAATGTACAATCTTGGTATTACTGATATTTTTTGGCACGGGTCCAGCAAAACAGAAAAATTTGAATTATTAGAAAATGTAAAATTTAATAACATGAATACCTACTTATATTTTAAATTAAACAACAATTACCTAATATAAATTTCTTAAAATAATTGGCCCTATATAATCTAGGTACCCATGTACAATCCAATACACATAATGCTACAGTAACTATTTCTTTAAACTTTTAGGCAACCGATTTTAGTACATTAAATTTTACATTGTTTTTTTTTTTTTTTTTTCACTTTTTTCCATATACTGTAATATAATGTTAGAATGTTTAGATTTTCACTTACGTCCTGATTGGATCCGAGTAAGAAGTTAGATACAGATTCGATAATTTAAGAAAGATCTTACCAGTGCCACAACTACCAGTGGTAACGGGGATTCATGGCACCCCCACAAGATCTGATTTTTGGGGCCGATATACCATTATAAATGGGCCGCACCTCAACTAATATATATCTATTTGTGGCACTGGATATTACCTATTTATATGATAAAATGTACCATAAAATACACGAGAAATAAACACAAAATTAACCACCTATAACAAATTACAAAGTGAACATTATACTCACAGTCGGATCCCGGTCGAAAACAGCAAAGGAATTTTGTTTTCAACTCCCTATCCTCTTCTTTATGCGTACAAAAATTAATTTACATAGCTTTCAAAAACGTATCCCAACGATTAATGCGTTAATTTAAATAAAAACATATACAAACACACGAGGGTAAGTAGATTATTGGTTACTATAATCGATTAAGTACGCATAGTTTTCTACAAACGCTTTTATTTTTTAATTGAAAGAAGTTTATTACGATTTACGTTTAGCTCCAAATAAAAATAAAAAGATCAAAGGTTGATAAGATAGTGATAGTGATATAAACATATGTCGTAATCGTGTTGTGACGGTGTGTCGTCGAACCGTCGAGGAGGAAACTAACCATTAGATCTCTTCATCATATATTCGTATTTGAGTTGACTGTATAAAATAAATGCATATCTCCTGCCCAACAAAACAAAATATTTTAGATTTTAATTTTAGAAGTTAATTTTGTAAAACTTTTCAAGTCAACTAGTTATTAGACAATAAAAAGTACCAAGATTTTTCGAACGCTTGAATGGTCTCCGTATTTTCATAAATTAACGGTGTTAAACTGGTTCGATCTTACTATTAAAAACAGTTTCGAGTTCCTTAATATGTCTGTGTTTCACCTGATGATTTTCATGAAATTTTTTTTTTTTTATAGTAAATTACAGCTGGTTGTAAAAATGATTTTTATTAATTACAAGTCTCCATAAAAAGCTGTATATTCGTTTATTTTTAATTCTATCTGGTGAAAATACAGTTTACCTTCTCGTCTTTAATTTTGCTCAGATATATATTGTTTGTCTAAACTTATCCAGAAGGTCACAATATTATGGAAATCCACTAACATGTTCATTACAAAATATAATAAATTATTTTTGATTGTTATGTAAAAAAAATAGTACCCTTTACTGAACCAAATATATTTGTGATTTCAATAAAAATATAGATTAATTTAATAATATGGTTGTTTATATATGTTGATTAAAATTAAAATATGTTAATTTTGAAATAAAAATTTGTTAATTTAACAGTAAAATAACAAAACAATTATTGATTTAACAATATCTTTTATTAATGCCTTGGGTAAAATTGTCTAATTGAATACAAATTTATTTGAATTAACCAATATTTTGTTAATTGAATTATAAATATTTTGTGTTTCTTTCTTTCTTCTTCTTCGGAGAACAAACGCCCATTTGTTAATTAAAAAATAGTCAATTTAAACAGAATATTTTTTCAATTTAATAACATATTTTATTATAATAATAAAATCTGTATTAATTTTACAAATTATTTTTATTAAATTATAACTTATATTTTTTGTGAAATTTAGAAAATGAATAAATTTGTTAGTGTAGGTAAACACATTTTTCATTAATTTATTAACAAATATATACATTAAAATAATAAAAAATGTATTATTTCAACAAATATTCGTTTGTTAGAATTTGATTATTGCCTATTGTTAACCCTATACCAATCATATATTTGGTTCAGTGTTCGCTTTTTCTCCCAAAAATATTTGGGGTCAGCCATCCTCTTTAGTTCTACATTTTCACTGAACTCTATATATATCTCCAGCATCCTCTTCACTATTACACCCACTTTCCTCATATCACACGTATCAAAATATTATACGAGGAGCTCTATTACACGCATTCGCGTGCACGTCAGCGATCTATTTTTCACTCAGACTATTTAGTGTTTTAATTATTATTCCAACAGTACGTCAAAATGCATATTCTGATAACGACAAGGTTATACAATAGAATTTTTAGAACTTATTCGAGTGCAAGTGAGCGATTGCCCCCCCCCCCCCGTTTACAAATCAAATTGAAATAAAACGGCGTAAAAATAGGTTAAATTTTTTAAAATTAAAAATGAAATTTTTTTTTTTAACTGTTTTTGCTTATAACTCATAAATTTCCCCTCCCGTTCAGCCCGTTAAGGACCACCGTGTCCGCGTCTGCTTGAGAGATCGTACATATTATAATAGTAGGTACCTACTTTTTTTTTTTAACAATATTTTTAGTTTATTAAATATCTATTTGCGTTTCGAACAAAAATTAAATTTTTTTTTATCTCTAAACCACTATTATTACAGCTGCGGACAAACGACAAATGTATATAGGTACCGTGTACGATCCCTCGAGCAAGTTCTAAAGAATATATTTAAACGTTTTAGGAATTAATTAATTGGAGTACGCGTCGTGTCGGGCCGTTGGAATTACAATCGGTATAGTTAAGATGAGAAAATAAATCGCAGCTTAAAAATGGTTATTATACGAACTGAAGATTAATAATTTACATTTATTTATTTATTTAAATACATTTACATTAAGTATAGTTGTTCTGAGGGGGTTGGAAACTTTGGTGTGGAAAGAAGTTCGATCGTCGGACGAGTGCACGGATTAAGATATAATTAATACAATAATTTGTGGACAAAGCTCGTGATATGTAGTGTGGAATTTTCCATTTTAAAATGATTATGATTTCTTTGAATATATAAAGTTTTTGCCCGAAATTCAGTAGTCTGTGGGTAGATAATATATAAGCAATACGTATAGATATTATAATTCATGTAGGTATTTAATAATATACATAATATGTAACATACCATATTGGGCACTTAACATCTTTTCGGGTCCTAAAACTTAAAATTACCACTTTTATGACATTATTATATAATGGGTGCAATATATTGATTAATGATTTACATACTTACCAACTTATGTATATGTACAATTATTTGGTCATATAAATGACTAAAATACATATATAAGGTGTAAATGTCAAATTTAAATTTTTTAAGGTCATTATTTTCGAAGAAATTATAAAGAAATAACCATAATCAACTTTGATGAACAAACCTGTAGGAGCGTCATTTCAGATTGTTTTCCGTGTGCTAGCTTTTAGACAGGTCAATTTTAACACTTCACTTGGTCGTTTTAAAAAAATATTATAAACATATTACTAAAAAAAATACAACTAGATAAGTTAATTATGACGGCGCATTGGAGCACTGACGGAAGGCCAATTATTAACACTTTTAAGTTGGTGGTGTCGTCACACAACCTGCTACCTTCTGGTTTTAACGTATAGGTACCAATATTTCTTTAGTTTAGCGTGTGAAAAATTACTGGGAAATTCGAAAAATTACCCTCTCTAAAGTATTTGTACCTACTCGTCTACCAATTATTAGAAAACATTTTCTAATAAAAAAAAAAAACTGTAAATAGTAAATACCTAGGTATGTAAAAGATGTTTACATACATATACATTATACATTTCTTTTATGAATACATTATAATTAAATAATACATATTATGCAGATTCTAACGCTATATTATTAGAAAATTATAACCATTCACTTTTTTTTATTGTTGTTCCGTTTTTTAATTTTCAAAATATCATCATCACCCTACACTACATAGGTGTAGGTATATATATATATAGGTAGTAATTCAAATAATTTAGAATGTGCGGTCAATAGTCAGGGAAAGTTGTTTGACTATCTTTTAATGAAGAAATAAATTCAGCAAGTCAATGTCTTCTAAAATATGATGATCAGTATACACTAAAACTTGTTTTCTATTTACATAAAAATGAATGTTGTTATTTTATAAAGTTAAGCGGCTAATATAGGATATATTTTCTTGTATAGGTTTATAATAAATTTAATTATTAACGTTTTTGTTATGCTAGAAAGTTAAATTCATTAAATTTAGTAACAGATAGGTACTTTATTTGTTTAAAAGTTAAAACTAATAATTGGGAAAATATACTAACTCAACACAAATATTATTGTTTCCTAAGCAATATGAATACTATTTATATAAGTAAATTTTTTTAGTTGATATAGTATATCATAAATAAATAATTATTGTCAACATACTAAAATATATTGAAATAATTACTCAAATGTGTATAATATAGATGCCATATAGAATATATAAGTAGTAAGTACATACCTACTATGTATTATTTCCAGCAGTGCGTAATAGTCATGATGGTTAATGGTCATGCGCATAATTAATATTATATTAAATTTGTTGATTTAGAATTTTTATTATTTTCAAAGTACCTATATGGTCAAAATAAAAATGTGAAAAATGCAAATTAAATTACAAGAAAAAACATGCTTTTATACTGCAATTCGCACTAAAATAATGTAAACAATATAATTTAATATATCAACAAATTAATTCAATGTAAATAGCAATTTAATCTTTGGACAAATTTATTATGTATATTTAATTATTTACAAAATTGTAAATACACATATTGAGTCAAAATACATAAAAAAATTTCATGGAACCATAGTTAACCTTTATAGAATACTATCATTTGAAAGAATCTACAATGTAAAGAAATTAATAAAACTTTTTAAATAACCTTCAGAAAGCATAAACAAAAACACATAAAATATAATAGATTTTGGTAAAATACATGAAATGGCATAATCATCAGATGACAGGTATTTGTATAATTAAATAAATTAAATAGTTGGCCATAGACTGCCGATACTGATAATTATTATAACGGGTAGTATTGGACAGGTCAGTGAGTCATTTTGCAAATTAGCACCAGTAAAATAATATAATATATATATATATATATATTATAATATAATGTTGGTCTGTATTTACCACAAGTAAAATTTCTAGGCTAAATTAATTTTTTTTTTAATGCTAATAATAATTTAAAGGGTTTCATCCAATTTTTAATATTCGTGAGAAATGAGAAATTTTAACTTGTAAATTATATATTCAAATGTTATATTACACACTATTATATACCAGTACAATTATACTTTCAATTATTGAGAAAATGGAAACTATTTTTAGTTTACATTGGAATGTCCTTTCCAACTACATCTATTCTGGAATAGGTCAGTAACTAAAAGGTGGTTACAAATTTTAAATTATCAAGTTTAAAAAATGTGTGAAATTCTTGAATTAATGCCAATATCTGTTGAAATATTAGTTTTACCAATTAACAACTAATTCAAGAAGAACGAGATTTGTATAACACTTCCATAAAGAATAAGGATAATGTGGTAGTTTAAATAAGGTAATTTAGAAAACCAATAGACAAATGACAAGTATAATAAATTACAAACATTTATTTTCAAATATTTTTAGAGAGAATGTAATAAAATTATAATAATCCTAATATCTTGCCTATAAGACAACTTTGGATATTTATAGGAATGTCTAAAAAAAATTCCATATATACGTAAATAATTATTATCAAATAAATACATTTAATTATATTCTCTTTTCGTTCAGTCAGTATAAAAATTATAAATCAAAAGCAGATGTGCTATGATCAAGGAATGCTTTGAGCTGTAAACAACTTACTGGAATGTAGGCCTAATGCATCGGATTTCTTTTTTTTTTTTTTTAATTTTGATTCTTATTTAAAAAAAAAATACAGGAAAAATTCAAATAAAAAATACAGATTTTTAGGAAAATAAATATAAAGTATTTAGAAGCACTTTCTGTGCACAATGGATGGGCCTGATTCGTCGTACTCCTGTTTGGAGATCCACATCTGTTGGAAGGTAGACAGAGAAGCCAAGATAGATCCTCCAATCCATACTGAGTATTTCCTTTCTGGTGGAGCAATGATCTTGATTTTCATTGTAGATGGAGCCAAAGCAGTAATTTCTTTTTGCATTCTGTCAGCAATACCAGGGTACATGGTGGTACCTCCAGACAATACAGTGTTGGCGTACAAGTCCTTACGGATATCTACATCGCACTTCATGATAGAGTTGTATGTGGTCTCATGGATACCACATGCTTCCATTCCCAAGAATGAAGGTTGGAATAAAGCTTCTGGGCAACGGAATCTAATAATACAAATATACTTGTTAGACATTTGTGAACATAGAATATATATATAACATGAGGTAACTCAATAGACAAAAATAAGTTACCTTTCATTTCCGATGGTGATAACTTGTCCGTCAGGTAATTCATAAGATTTTTCCAATGAGCTGGAAGAAGCAGCAGTAGCCATTTCTTGTTCGAAGTCCAAAGCAACATAACACAATTTTTCCTTGATATCACGGACAATTTCTCTTTCAGCAGTGGTAGTGAAACTGTAACCACGTTCGGTCAAGATTTTCATTAGGTAGTCTGTGAGATCACGGCCAGCAAGATCCAAACGGAGGATAGCATGAGGTAACGCATATCCTTCATAGATTGGTACAGTATGTGATACACCATCACCAGAATCCAAGACGATACCAGTGGTACGACCAGAAGCGTACAATGAAAGTACAGCTTGGATAGCGACATACATAGCCGGTGTGTTGAATGTTTCAAACATGATCTATAAATGAAATTAATATTTGAATAAGAAACTAAAGCATATTAATATAAAGTTATTATTTAGATTGAAAAAAATATTTACTTGTGTCATCTTTTCACGGTTAGCCTTGGGGTTCAATGGAGCTTCTGTAAGTAATACTGGGTGCTCTTCTGGGGCAACTCGCAACTCATTGTAGAAGGTGTGATGCCAGATCTTTTCCATATCATCCCAGTTGGTAACGATACCGTGTTCAATTGGGTATTTCAAGGTAAGAATACCTCTCTTAGATTGAGCTTCATCCCCTACATAGCTGTCTTTTTGTCCCATACCAACCATGACTCCCTAATAGAAATCATACATTAATGATTTTAATTGGATGCTTATAATTAAAATGCAATGTATTACCTGATGACGAGGACGACCAACGATTGATGGGAACACAGCACGGGGTGCGTCATCTCCAGCGAAACCGGCTTTGCACATACCAGATCCATTGTCTACTACCAATGCAGCTACTTCTTCGTCACACATTTTGAGTTTTTAATTTATTTAGCTGTAAAAAATAATATTAAAAAAATTTTAATTAAATTAAAAATACGCAACAAGATAATTTGATTATTCAATACCCAAATTAAAAATTTAATAGATCTAATTAAGAACTTAAAAATAATCAGTAGGTACTTAATTTTAACTATACTCTCAATTAAAGGAATTATGATCTAAATCAGCCAGGCATAATAGTTATATAATCATAAAAAACGACTGTATTAAATTATAGTAGATTGGTATTATTAAAAATCTAATAATAATTAATGATAGGCAAAAAGAAGATTTGAAGAAATAGATATGTAAATAAACTACATGAATACGGTTAAAATTTCGAAACTCGCAAAATATTTAAATTGATAGTGAAATAATAGAATAGGTAAGCTTTCACAATTAAGTACACTACATTTACTAGGCATCCGTAAACTTTCAACAAGAAAATAAAGTTTCCGTCCAATTTGATTCGAGAAACGATGAGAATGTGTACAAAACGTCAACATATATCACACAATTTATATTCAGAGAAAGAATGAAAAATTAAAATAATTAAAAAAAAAATATATATCCATAAGGTCTCGAGAAGCAAGCACACACACACACACCACGATAGGAGTTAAATGACGAACGAAAATAAAACAAGCGAAAAAAAAACCCAAACGGCCAACACGCGATAACGACAATAACCGACGAATAGACGATAACCAAAAGTACACGTACCAAAGATATAAATATATGTATAGAAATTCCAAATAAAGACTTTTGGAATGTCGTGTTGAATCACCAAAATTGAAAACACGGAGTGTTGTAAATACGATTTCGGAACTTTAATAAAAAAAAAAAAATAATAATAAATTAAACAAACACGTCAATAAAGCGAACGAGACGATCGGCAAACTGGTCGTGTGAGAGTATCAACGCCGGTATAAGTAGCCTTCCCCGACTCCTTCCAATGGACCCCACCCTTCTCGTCCAAGTACGCGTAACGTCCACGTCGTCATAACCCCTACTTCAACCCCCCCCCCAACAGCACGATTGCCACACCCGTTCGTCGGAAGGGCTGGTTGTTACACGCGCCGATAATCCGGTACGTATTTTATCCACATCTACCACAGGATGTCGAAATTAAAAAAAAAACGTTATAAATACGGTGTGAAAACCGTGAGAAACGGTTAAAACGAGCAAAGGTGTCTGCTGTAACTGGTTAAACCCTTTTCGAGCCAATACACGGTACATTAATTAAATATTAAAAAACATAATACACGGGACGCGATTGCCGAGATTTGGGTGTGAATTCGGCGTATACGGGGATCACGGGGAGTTTTTGAATTTTAATACATAAAAATGCTACGTATCACTACAACGACAATGCGAAGAGTTAAAAGTCGAGTGCGACGTTACGAGTGGGGTAGAAAAACGCATTACTTTACGATTTTTTTCTCGCCGAGAAGGGCGTCGACCGGCAACGGACGATTTGAATTCGTCGCCGGTCCGATATCCCGGGTTGGGTCAATCGTTATTATCGTGAATATGGGGATCGACGACGAGCCGAAAGGGTTAAAATACAAATAAAAATTATAAATCATATTTACCTGAACGAACGAAAAGTACGTGGACCGTTGACTGGCAGAGCTGGTGAAGTCGGCGTTTCGGTTGCAGAGCGGTTACGGTAGTTTTCGTAAAATGGCCGAGCGGGTCCGGGGCCGGTGTGCATCCTGCTGGGCGAATCCATCGGTCCCGGTGTGCGGGGTAGGCGCCGGTGCGCGGCGATGGGAGGGGAACGTACCGCGGTCACCACTGGGCGAACACGGTTCCCTACACCGCCGTTGAATTATGGACTTGCCCATTTTACCGCCACTTGCCGCCGGTCGAGCGGCATTACCTTATATGGGCATAAAACGAACAGCACCACGCGATTGGTCGATACCCGGCACAAGCCGGCGACCGCGGCCGAACGCATTCCAAACGGCAAACGGTATCAGCACTCGTCGCCGCCCGGCAGAGACTTTACCCCTCCGCTTCCACGACCCACCGACCAACGTGTTGACGCTGCGGCGGCGGCGGTACAGTGACGTGTCCGTCCGTCTAGACGCGATCGCACCGTGTCCGTATTCGATTATTTTTTGAACACCCTGTAGGCGCATTTCCCGAGCACCGGCTATAATGTGTCACAGCCGGACGCTGATCTGTGCGACTGTTTCCCGTAGAACTTCGTACGGGGTTTCTCGTGTCTAAGTCACACAATAATACGAAAACGCCAAAAAAAATAAACGAGACCCAAAACAGATTTTTTTTAAACGTAATAATACTATCATGAGGATGACAGGTGCGAGGGTTTAGGACTAGGGTCCCCCCGATAGTAGCACAAAATAATGATAGTAATATAATGGATGGCAATTATACCGAATAAAAAGATACCATCTACCCGACAGTGCGTTGTACTGAGAAGGAAAAAACCAAGGTAAACCCGAGAGAGAGAGACCAAGGCAACCCCATATACATTTTATAAATAATTGCGGAAGCGGAAGGTATCGGAAAAAGGACTTTTAATTAAAAACGGCGGCGAAACATTATAGGCCGTCCGCAACACGTATTCAATTGAGGTGTTAAAATGTATTTTATACTTCATAAATCATGGGTTATGACTTGTGACTTGTTCTATTTAAAATAGTCGCGTAACACATTGTGTACGCACGTGTGCGTAGTTTCATTTTGTACAAGAATTTGTATTAGAAATACAAGAGCTTTATCCACGTTATTCGTATTTCGTCGGAGGCCTTTTAATTTTCTCGTAGAAACAAAATGGTTTTTTGCAATTGTTGAAAATTTAAGAGATGCCTAAACCTACTATCATTAATTCGTACAAACCACAATATATTAATTCCTCTGGCAAAACACCGTCAAAGTTTTCTCCTAATTCGATCTATAGAGGAAAACTGTATTATAAAAAATATTATATTATCATCATATTTTAATATCTGTGGCATTTCGCATGGTCGTAAGTGGGCAATCGATTCGTTGAAAATTCCGTTAAACTGCATCGAACCCGTCATCACGCCGCATCCGTGTGCACTGTGCAGTATTTGTGTAGTTTGTACGTCATTTCCTCTCCCGGAAAAATCTATACTTTCTGTACTACACGTATCTACGTATATAATATGCATTAAATTATACGCAAACATAATATATTACTACACTCGAGTTTAGCAAGGTTGTCTTGCTCGTAAATGGTTTAACTGATATTCTTCGTATTATTGTTCTAAATCTTCGTATTAATGTATTCGTAAAATGTGGCTCTCTGGATTTCTCATTTAAATCTATTATTCTTTGGATAATAACGATAGGTACTTATCACACGGTTGGGCATTGGCCATAGACGACTTATCAACTAGCGTGTAAAGTAGGTATGAATTTTATTCGACAATAATGGATAAATTACGTCAAATTCTAATTTTTTTTTTTGCTGGTAAATTGAGGCCCGGATGTATGTATATTATGAAAATTTCGGTCCGGGTATTTTCCTTCTCATTTTTCATGCGAATTATAGAACTCGGAACTGTCAATATATTATAATATTAATATTGTTGCGGTTAAAAATAGTGGTTTGAAACTGAGGATTGTCAATATTATTAAGTACCTAGGTACCTACCTATTATTACAATAAAAATGTACAATTTGCAACGAAACGGACATTTTATATTTGTTCGAAACACATTCACCACGGACTAAGATACTAGTATCTTAGTCCGTGACATTCACAAATATTATTGTTATCTGTATAGCTATATTTTGTCAATACATAGGTACTATCACACATTACTAAATACTATATAGTATACAGCGATAATGTTTTGAAATTACGATGCTCCAGCATTAACACAATTATATTATATAGGTAGGTACTTTTTATCTAAATATTTTGAAAAATTGAAATTCAACATGACGTAGCACCCGCATTTTTTTGTCACTGTCCAATCAACTGGAACTGATACGAAATGATAAATATGAAATTTACGTTCAGAAAAATCACAACTTCTTCATTTCTAATATTAGAGCAAATTGCCCACCAAATGTATAGACGATATTCTATGCTGTAGCAGTCTTTTTTTTTTTCGAAATTTCAATTTTAAAGAGAAATTAGGTATCTGTTTAAATTATTGAAATTTAAGTATAGTTGTATCTCTGCACAAAATTAAAATTTCGGAAAAAGTTTCTGCTCCAGCAACAATTGCACTGAATATTTTAAATAACGGGGTGAATTTTTCATAAATTAAAAAAGTTTACGTCAATTACTCCAGGAAAATATCAAGTACCGAGGTATTAAATATTAATGCATTGAATATAATATATTAAATACAATTATATTATATATTATAAAAATTAAAAATATAATCAATAGTATTAGTCGTTTTTGAAAAAGTTTAGAAACCTCAATGTATGTAGGGCCGTAGCGGGGTTATTAAAATTCTCAAAGCACAGGTATAATATGTTATATAACTAAATATCTTTATTTTTTGTAGTCAAGTTAAAATGAAAATAAATGTTTACTATACCTAGGTACCTAATTTATATTAATAAGAAATATTTTCCAAATGATGGATGAAACGATTGAAACGACTCACAGGTAATTTACTATACTTTAAATATATCTATACTAGTATAATATACTCTTTCATATTAAAATACCACTCAATTTGATGTACAACCTATTTTTATTCTATAATTTTTTTTAACTGTGATTTTTGACACACTTGATGTTTGCCTGAAATGTATACAATTTTACATACAAGTATATTAGAACTACCCGAACGGGATAAACGGATGATATTGTAGATATTCAAATCAATATATCTGATATCTACTTGGTCACAGAGTTTTTTTCTTTTATTCGCTTATTTTAAAAAAATGGAGAAATATATTTCGAAAAAAAATTATACTTGAATATTATCCTAATAGGGTTGATACGCGTACCTACTTTTCTATACGATTTATGAAAATGTGGCCAAAATCCAAAAAAAAAAAAAAATTGTATTTCCTGTTCGTGTAGTCACAGTGTTTTCATAAAAACGCAGCTGGCTTAGGTACATGTACTAAATAATAAAATACTTACCTATATTAAAAAAACTTCAATTTTCAAATACCTATATAAAAAAAAGTAAATACAAATTATATAATAATAGTAATACATTACATACCTAGTATAATTAATAATTTGTTAACCGTAGTAATAATTTTACAGAAATACTCATAACAGTGATAGAAATATTAAAAAAACTTGGTCAAATGTGAATTGTGACGATTTGAACTTACGAAAAAAAAAATAATAATAACGAATTATTTAACTTTAAAATTTCAACGATTTATCGAATATCGATGGAACGACCAACTGCAGGGGTAGTGGAAGAAGGTATTTGAAAATTAATTTTAATTATAATTACAATATTGTATTGATGATTTGTTATTGTTAAATACTCTAGTAGTCGTAGTCTATTAATACCAACCAATTATATGTTGTAAATTTGGCATAAATACAGTTTATTACCATCTGAGTGATTATAATAAATAATATTGTCATAGATACATTTGTGAAACTAAATTTCAATTGGATATAGACGTTGAACGATGTTTTTTTATAAGTATGTATTGGTAGTAGGTACACAACACGAAATTATACTTTTGGAATTTATTTTATTCGTTTACCTATAGGTAAGTAATATTACTATATTAGTATAATAACTTTACAATATAATATTGGTAGCTAATTATATATTATATAGGTATAAGTACAATTTATAATAATCGATATAGGCATACATTAGTATATAATAAACACAATAAGCAGGTACATATGTATATATATAATAATACTTGTATTTAAAAATAGTGTTTAAAATATCTAATATTTATTATTTACATATAGGTATATCCGTAATCAATTATCTGCATTGCCATTATTCTTTGGTACAGTATGATTGATTTTATTTGCCGTGTTGATTATACAATTTTAATGTTGTACACTATATTTTATATACATATAAACATGCGTTGGAATAAAAAGCTATTTTGAACGCTTCTTACAAAATTATGAATGCTAAAAAAATTGATTTTTCATATACTATATATACGTAAGTACCTATATAGGTACCTAGTAGGTACCTATATTATATCTGGTTGTGTAGCGCTCATCGTTTAATTATTAATAATAAATTAATAACGAATAACGTTGTGGTATTTCAGTAAAATACAATTATCGTATGAATGAAAATGTTCAATATTATTAGATACTATACTATACTATATAGTAATATACGACCACTAGGTAATATATGTACCTATCTATAATATAGTTGATTAAACGCCATAGTTTATTTAATAGTTTACGTTGAATTCAATGAAAAAAAATCTATATTCTCTACATTTTTACGAATATTTTTATAATGTAAAGTTATACAAGATGGTAGGGCTGTCCCGACAGAGAGGTGAGGTAACCAGGGGGGGTTACTTTTTTAGTGAGGGGGCACTTTATGCAGGAAAATATGTCCAGTCGGTAAATATAGTCGGTAAATTTAAGGCCTGCGCAGTCGTTCAATGGGCAATAACTATATAGTGAAAAATTCTATGACTTTATTTTTTGCTTATTTGGCATTTAGTCGGTACCTAAATAATTAGGTTTGTTGCAATAAAGTAGGTTTGTCGACAAATTACAGATAAAGTTGATGATCTTATTTTTTAGGTTTTTATTAATTAATTTTTTTTTTTTTTGGGGACGGACCTATACAAGAAGGCAGAAGCTATACTAGCTGATAATATTTGCAATTATTAAAAAAAAAAAAAAAAAAAAAAAAAAAAACATAAATACTTATACTTATACCTAGGTGCGATTTACGTAATATTATAAATTGAATTACTGTATACCTACTACAAATATAAAAAAATATGGATACCTACTTTATTTTAGATTCTGAGCGGAGTGAGGAAGCTTATTATAGTGGTTTTACAATATATATGTATGTTCATTATTTATTTATTTGTTATTTTTTTCTGTGTATATATTTTTCACCAGATTAATTTTTGAGATAATATATATAACTAATAGTTAAATAGTCATTAGAATAT
This sequence comes from Pemphigus obesinymphae, assembly GCA_025469235.1. Taxonomy (NCBI): domain Eukaryota; kingdom Metazoa; phylum Arthropoda; class Insecta; order Hemiptera; family Aphididae; genus Pemphigus; species Pemphigus obesinymphae. The sequence continues at coordinate 27,266 of JAIPRL010005751.1, forward strand.
AGCTGATGATTGATCTATATAATGGTTTTAAAGTAATTTCAACAATTTAGTGCTTTCAAATTATTATGGTTAGGTACTACAATTTTGTAAAACTAACATATTTTTATTATAAATATTATCATGTTCATAAGAATCATATTCAAATATTTCAACACTATAAATGAATAAATTGTATGTTACATAATATTTTGGTTATACTTTATTCTTAATAATTCTCATATTTATATTCTTTAGAATGATTTTAGACTATATAGTATTTACGTTGAATAGTTAAACTTAGTTTAATGTGGAGAAGGATAGTAAGAATAAATTACCATAGTAAATACAAATCCACGTCGTAAGGTTTTACTCCATAGTCTCTACCGTTTTCACCTCTCGTGTTTATCTTAACAAAATCTTTTAAAAGAATTTTTAAATATTGTTCACTTACGTATATACACACCAACAATTATGGTAGGTATACTATTATCATATAATCTGATGATGGATTTAGATTATAGCCTCTTTTAATATTGTTTGAATTTTTATTTAAGAGGCTTCAGCTTTGAAAAAATCATCATTTTGAGGGATCAAGTCCCTGCCAAATCTCTCTTGATATATCATGCTATATGGTTTATGATCTATTCACACATATATTCAGGACTCCTAGTTTAGGGTTTTTGTACAGGAATTTTTAATTTCCAGAACTTAAATCGAGATGGTCAGTATATTTACTACACATGAGCCAAATAAAATAAAATATATTCCAGTATTTGGAGAAAATATAGATAAATAATAATTATATAATATAATAATGACTACATTTATTAACCTTAAACTTACAATAATTATATTTACATTAGTTTTGGATAAAGAAGAAATTGTCAGCAAAAGAGGCATGCAAATAATATTAAGAGTAGGTAGTGAATTTGTTAGAATCTGTTAGAAAAATGTATAACAATTTATAATTAATATTATTTATTATATTTTTTTGATGGGGTTGTGGACAACTAAATTCATTTTCATTTGGATTAGACAGCCCATGTATAATATGACATGTACATGCGTGAGAACTCAAAATCATTGAATAATTTTTTTTAACCAGTCATATCCGACTGACTCGGCCTAAAGTCCTGGATATGTGTGAACGAAATTCAAGTCCATCTGTTTCATACTGAAATATATATATATATATATATATATATATTATATGACAAGGTTGGGTAAGTTACTTTTTTTAAAACTATATACTATATAGATATAATTTAAGTAAAGTTAGTTAAAAATAAATTATTGGAGTAAAGTTAAGTTATTAGTTAAAAGTTAATATTATTATTTCATGAGATATTTTATTAAAACATTATATGTTATTAACAAATTATGTAGGTACCTACATTACCTATGTAAACATATTATGTATGGACATTAATTATACTTTTTTTTTCTCGAATGTTCGTATATTATCAATATTATTGTCTATTGATAATAATAATAAAGCCATTATAACACAATATTAGAAGGTCAATTTGTAATGAAGTAAAATATTATTATCACAAAAGTTAAGTTAGCTGTAAGTAGCATTATTTGTAAAATTTGTTTATAAATAGGAACAATCATAAATTTGTGCAATAACACTACTTCTGCACATGTCTTATTATTTTCTTGATACAATAGTCTTAATCACGGAATTCAAGTTTCCTAGCAAATTCGTAAACTATATTTTTATATTATAGATATCTATACTATATTTTTGTTGATTACATGCCATATAAACTACTATCATATTTTAGTACATCTGTAAGTATTTATCATAGATAATAAAGGAATGGTCATCCCTATACCTAATACACATTAGCATTGTGTGTACGAAGAGCATATACGTTACTACAATGGTAACTGTGGTTTAGTGGTTGTGGTAGTATTGACAATTGAATGATAAGTGATAACCCAGTAAACCGTTCAAATTTAAAAATATTATGATATAAGTATGATTATGTTCAGAGTCGGACTGGCCATGGCCGGGGCCCAACCTTTTTTGGTCATCAATATTTTTGAATTATTCCCATTATATTATTGTACAATTTTATTGTTAGATGTTATACAGCATATATATAACACACATAAACACATAGACCATAGACCATAGTATAAGGTGCGTTGCGTTTAGACTAGAACATATTTGATTTTGATATACAGAGTGTTTCCGAAATGAGTACCATAAATTCGTACACATACTCAGTGGAGTGACCCAATGACGAAAGTTTTGAAATTTTTTTTCTACCTTAAAAACCTACGTTTTTTAAAATTTATTCATAATATATTGTTATAAATGTAAAAATAAATACACCGTGCTATTTCTTGCAAAATTCTCATACGAATCGATATATCACATCATTTTTGCCATATTCGCCCGACTTTGACGCCCGCGTTACGCTCGTGTAGCCAAAGTGTCGTCACGAGGAAAAAAATGATGCGGCATATCGATTCGTATGAGAATTTTCCAGGAAATATATATATATATATATATATAGTATTCGCTGCGAGCACGATAAACCATTTGTGTTATAAACCGACAGTGCAACAACCGGGGCGGGTGACGATGCTAAACATCGAGTCCCGAGTTTCAAAAGGGCCCCAAATGTTCCATGATTTTTACTGTTTATTAATAATAAGATGTACCTATAGTATTTAACATTTATTGATGTGAAATACGGCGTCTAGATATTTTATGTCAATCCATGTGAACCGATAAAAACGTTAACTATTGCAATTAGTTTATAGATATTATATAGTTCAGGAATATAGCAGGGGTCTCATTGAGCTAATTGATAATAGTAGATAAAGGAAATGGTTTTTCCAAAAAGTGCTGTGTAAACGCCATGGACGTGATCGCTAGGTTAACTATAGCCCGATCTAAAAACCTAAGATTAAATATTATTTTATCGGTAATAATGCCGCATCGCATTGCCGTGAAATCCACTCTTATTTTTAGAAATATGAATCGACACTCGACAGTGGATAGTTCAAAACACATTCGCTTTTCGAGTTTCGATTCGTTATTTGCAATATTTATTTCAATAATAATTATGAATCGTAAGCGTATACTACTTATCATTCAGTCATCACCCTACCAGTGGTTGAATTGGAAAAAAAAATAAGGACGGACTCTGAGCCTAGTTAAAAAATCAGCGTTCCGGGACATATTAGAGAAAAAGTAAGCCGTGGGGGGGGGGGGGGGGGGGGG
>JAIPRL010005752.1:0-30484 GCA_025469235.1 Pemphigus obesinymphae
ACCATTGGCGTCTCTTTTTTTTTTGTCATTTGAAAATAATTTTAAAAAACGCGTAGGTACATGATATGAAATACATTCTGTAGAATACGTTCAAATGGATGCGAAAAACAAATACAAATATGAAATGTCGTCGTTATTTCCCATTGGTTTTTACAATGTTTGAGTAAAACCCATTTGTAATATAAAAATTTTTGTTACTCGAACATTTCTTTATAATATGTAAGTCTTAACTTCGAATTAATATTACTAGCATTCTAGTTGGTACTTAAAAAAAAAATTTTAGAAATGGATTTCTTTAAACGAAATATAATTTTACTCGCAAAATTCAGTATTGTTATTTTGTATATGATTATACCTGGTAAGAATAATTAATTTCTATATAATACATAAATATATTTTAAAGTCTTATTCAGCAAAATCTTTTTGAAATATTCATTTCTATTAATTATTTATTTGGAATATATAAAACCAAATCTGAAATCTCTTTAAAATATTAATACTTATATATATATAATGTAATAATATTATATATATTATTTAGTATTAATATTATATTCATTTATCGTTATTCTGTATCAGTGCTCTCGTGTAATTAGTGTATATATTTAAAATATATCTAAATATTTTATTTTATTATAATAATAATAACAATAAATAAATATATGAGCACATTACACTTATATAGCATATTCTTATTTTTGACAGAGGAATAAAATTCTAATCAAATAAAAAATCCGACACAAAACACGCATATTTTTAAATAGTTATACATCACTAAATATATGAATTTAATTTTATAGTAATAGTAAATTAATGGTATATGAATACTACGGTAGATAACTGTTCTCATGTTATATGAAGTCATGTAGTACCTATGTAAGTAAATGGGGAAATAACTTTTGTTCGTATATTTCTTATAACACTTGTTTATTTAGAGCAAAAAAATATAGTTTGATCAAAAACTATTGACATTATATAATTGTTTACATTTATGACACAATATTTTGGAACTATTCATCACAAATTTAGTAATTTTTTCGGAAGTAAATAATTCGATAGGGAAGACCATGGTGAGCAGGTACTAGGAACTTAACAATATGTAAAAATAAAATGTTATAAACAAGTAAAGTCTTTAACGATTTATTAATATAAAATAAAAATAAATATTTGGATGCCTATAATTAAATTGGTATGATTTCGATAGTAGTATGTTGTTGGTTTAAATATCATGATGTCATAATATATATTTGAATATATCAAGTTAAGTAAAAATTAGGAAGTAAAGTGACCGACCTAAAATAGTTGGATGAAAAGGTGATGGAGAAGAGGAAGATTATATATTTGAATAATAATAATAACAAAATAATTAATAGAATGTACTTACAATACATTGTATATACCTCATTAGATTTTTGATGTTATATATAATTTACTTTTAATAAGGTATTTTTGAGCTTTTGATACCTGTGTATAATAACTAATACGTTTTATATTATATTATGTTATATTTCTTATTACGTATACTATAATATCGTATAAGTCATCTTATTTTCTACATACCCAAAAATTTCTTGAATTTAATTTTTAACACAAGTTGATATAACTGCACAATTCCCCCAAAAAAGTATATAGCTAATCGAATAAAAACATTATTACATTTTAAATATGAAAAAATTGATTTAATTTAACTATAATTACATAATTTATTGTTCAATATTATATGTTTTTAAATTGAGTATGAATAGTAGTTTTAATTACCCAATTAACTATTGATTTTACAGTTATGTATATTTTGTTTTTTTGTGATTAAATTTGTTTGCGTAAAAGTTGCATAAGACATTTAGGGAATAGAAGTCTTTTTGATGGGAAATTCTACTATTTATTGTATTTTTGCAGTATCACATAAGAATACACTATGTATAAATTATGTTCTGTACTCACCTTCACTAGACAACTCGAAGCTCAAAACTGACTATCTCAATACGTTTTGATGCCAAAGTTCTATCTCCAAATTAAAACTGAAGATTATGTACATCGTGAATGTTATGATGGCTTGAACTTTTAGTGAATACAATCGCTTATGCATCATTTGTACAGAAATGTACACAAAATCCAATCGTTTATGCACAATTATTTTACGGGTTATTCCAATAACAAGGTGGTGTGTATTAAAACGATAGTTTTTAGTCGCTCCCATCCTACAAATTATTGATACCTAATTAAAATTAAATATCGAGCAATGGCATTTGTCAGTGAACTTAACTATAAGTATGTAATTTGTTCATACTTTATATATCGGAGAGGGGAAATAAACAATGTAGTTATACGTAGCATTATTTATTTTAGATTTTAGATTTCAGAAATTTTCGCTCCAGTCCTATAGCAGAACAAACGATTGGGCACTACCTAGAATTCAAATTTCCAAAGTTTAAAGTTTTACATCTTTTTTTTTTCTAAATAATGACCTAATATGTAGGTATACAAATATATTATATTACAACTATAACTTATTTTTCTGGTAATCTAGCTTATACAGATGATACCCGTAAGATATTTTTCTCAAATAATTTTTATGTGATTGAATATACAATTATAAATAAGTATCTTATTATTATATACATATTATTATAATTTATGTGTTAGTAGCATATATTATATATATATATATATATAGGTAAATTTTAATGTGGCCGTTAATAAAGAATATTTTACGTTGGCAGTAACTGGTACTTTAGCATGATAATATATCATTTGAGGAAAACACATTTATAAAATAAGTATGATGATAATGAATATACAATAATCATCTTATTATGTTTATCTATTCATTATTGAGTGATAATAAAGTCTTTTATATCATATAGCTCAGTTTTGTACAATACGAAATATCAAAAATGGTCATGACTGTTATATGGTTATTTTTCATCCCATAATTTTGAATTTATTGTCGATACCTATTAAGAATATTTATACAATAAACTCATTGATCTATATAATTAAATATTCCTATCTCTGATTTTTTAAATTAAAATATATAATTTTAAAAAATATTCATAAACAATAACTATTGTGATACTTGAAAATTTTAAGTTTCTCAAGTCTCAAATCTTTATTTTTTGTTATTGTTATCGGCTATATAATAGTATATATAAATATATAAGTCGTAAATCCCGAGACTTTCTTAGATGTATGTACCGAATACCAGTAAAAAATAAAACCCCGCTAGTTATAGTCGTATCATGCTCAACTTTTCACTTGAATAATCGAATAGCGGATTGCCCGATAAAGGTCAGTTTCAATGGACAAACACTTCAACACCAAAAAAAAACCTAAGTACTTGGGCATCACATTAGATCGAACACTGATATTCAAGGAGCACATAAGAAAGAATTCAGCAAAACTTAAAACCGCGCTTGAAATTATACAAAAACTTGCAGGTATCTCCTGGGGTGCTGATATAAACAAAACTCGTACTTCTACAATAGCTCTATTATACTCAGTTGCCGAGTACCTACTGTACCCCTAGGATCAAAAACCTAGACATAGATCTATAATATTGAGTCTACGATATCTCTAATAAAGTTTACCAACAGATTACTACTGCTGTTCAATTTTAAAAATTTTTTTTTTGTCTATTTTATTTTAATTTGTTTCAATTTATTTTTTTTTATTTTATGTAATTAAGTTAAATATTTTTACCGCTGCTGGATGTACTATACTATATGAATAAATAAAATAAAATAATATTTTATGTTTGAAAAGAGTGTGACTAAAACTGAACTAGAAAGTTTAATATGTTATACTCATACATTTTTTTGTATTTTTATATTTCTTCTTGTTTGAAGTAATTTTATCTTCAAATAGTTAAAATGATGTCCTATTCTATCATTATTGTGATCATAAAATAGCATATAAATTATGTTGCTTATTGACAAAAATATTTTAAATACAACTAATAATAAAATAATTATAAATTATAATTATGAATCTAAAATGCAGTAAGAGTGATATTTCTCAACCCAATATAATGCCTATTAATAATATTAAATTAATATCTGATATAGATCAGATTAAAATAATTCGATTATGATATGGCCCTCATACACAATCAAGGGTATAAACTATAAAGTAAACACAATGTTAATAAATCTCAGTGCTGTCTGTCTTAAAAAAAAAAGTTATTTTATTCAACTATCAGAATCATTGATAATTACCACTTAGAGCAAATTTCCGTTGAATGGCTTGTTATATACATAACAAAAGATAGTAAATCGATTATAGTTATTATTTATACAAGTAATTTATAAAAATTATATTATTAAAAAAACATATTTTAAGATAATATATTTTATGAAAATCAATTCAATTTAAATCCATGATTCATGGAATATACATACAAACTCTAATAGCATTTTTTATTTAATAATATGTACCTAATGTGTATACAGAATTATGTTTGGGTAAGTACATTTTAATTTTATAATGTTAATTAATTTAGAGAGGATATAGTTCATAAATTAGATATTAACACAGTAACTCACACAATTATTATTAACAGACGATATTTTAAATGCTAACTTTAACAATGATGCACAAATTAGTGAGTACATTTTTTATAAATATACTTAAAACGTACTATGTACATATTAATTTTTATATTTTACGATTAAATCAAATTGTCGTTTGAACTTTGATAAAAGAGAGAATTTTTGTAAAATATAATGCTGAAATGCCGGTTAATTATCATACAAATTATTTTTTCATACATATACATTTTTATCTAATGCCCTAACCTACTTATCTAAAAGCCGAGATACCAATTTGAGTAACACTTGACTATTTATGTATTAAGTACCTATACAATTACAGAAACGGCAAAGGAAGGGAACATTTTTGAATCGTTACAGCGTATCCAATAACAGCCAGAACGGGTTCGGAACGGTGCAGAATATGTTGTACACTTTGGTGTATAAAATACTAAAAGTAGATTTTTCGGGTAGTCCAAAACTGAATTTTGGATTGCTGATAACTCAAGAAGAAGTGAAACTATCGCATCGTAGTTTTCGCTACCTCCTCTTTTACTTAAAGCCCGGTAGAGGAGGACCATAGCCCCTCTGGAAAATACCCAAAAAAGTAACTTCTAGTATGTTATATACCAAAGTGTATCAGATACTTTAACATCAGTACTAGTCTGATCTGACTCTTGCTAAATTCGCATTGGTGATTCAAAAATGTCCCCTCCATCTCCATGCCAATTATGTATTGCCTCAATTCCATGAGACCTAGCTTTTCGTGCTTTTAGCGGCCCTTCCCTATTTCTTAAAGCCCATATCTGTGGGTGTCTATTGGGGTCATGGGAGGAGCATGCCTCTCCTGGAGAATAACTTTACAATGAACTATTGTTCAAACCGGTAGTTGATAATATAAAAATATTATAATTTATTTAAGTCTGCTCCCCCCCCCCTCAAGAAATTTATCCTATGAACGTCCGCTCGTATCAGTTACTTTTACCTAAATTTATGAATATAAGTAGATCTAGGTAATCAGTTTGTTATTTTTCAGCTCGTAATCGGTAGATCCTGGGATGTGTCAAAAAAGGAAGCCCTGGCTCATATAGAAAATGTGCATTTCTTCATATTTCAATATTATTTATTTGGGTTTAAATTAGGATGTATCTACAATTTTTTTACTTGAGAAATTAATATATGTATATATACATAATTATAATATTATGATAGTTCATTATTTATATTACATAGACCTTACCAGAGCGAAATTATATATATATATATACCTGTATATATATAGGTATATGGAATACAATATCGTAATACGCAATATTTTCCGTCTAGATCTGTTAGATGGCACATAGACATCACAATGTGCCGTCACATTTTAGATCATAAACAGACATCGGATAGATTACTACAACATCATTGAGTAAGGACTAATAATATACGAACTATACAACTATACAATGTAATATGTATCATATTGATATATGTTAATTGGCCAAAAACAATATCATTGATTGCTTGAATATTCATTTTGTTGAAAATTATAATAATATTAATGTAATAATTTTTAACGGTCAAATTTATATTAATTTGTATAAAAATAACTGTATACAGATACTTTACAAAAAAAACTATATATATATAAACATTTCAATGTAAACATAACATTTACTTTAATTTTATTAACAAATTATAAGTTTAAAGGATAAAAGTAAATTAAATATAACCTGATATAGAATTAATTAAATCGATTAAAAAAAAACAACCTTATGGAAATTATGGAAACCTTAGAAAATTTTTTCAGTGGCGCAAAATCATTTTATTTTACACTGATGAATTTTTTTTAAATATTTTTATTTTTGTATATATAATATTATTTTTTGGGTAAAACAAATTAATTATGAGTTTTAGAATAAAGAGCTTTCTATATGATAAATGTAATCTAGTTAGTGCTTTAAAAATATCATTTTTAAAATTTTAGATGTTTAATGTTCTTTAAGCATAAAGAATAACTCTAATAAGCTACATTTTAATCGGTGTGTGTAGTATGAAGAATCGAATAAATCAATGGAAATTACAAAATAACAAATAAGTGGTTGTTATTATTACTGATTATTCATTTTTTATTCACTAATTAAAGGTCAAAGGTTATTTAAAAATATTTAAATATATTAACTATAATTATATTGAACATAATATTAGAATATTTTATAGAATGCAATGATTTATCTTCGATTCCAATTTAATATTATAAAAAAAAAAACTATCCTATCCCAAAACGGAAAGGACCTTTTCTTATAAAATATAAAATGAAATTACTCAGATGGTAACATATATATTATTTGATCACGATTAATCAATTATTTTAAATGTCTTTTGTTGTCTATAAAAGAACACCAGCACAGAAAAAGCGTTTTTCTTTAATGTGTGTATATACCAACACAAGCGTAAGGTTCAGAAATATGATTATATCTGTTATATAATGTAAAGCTTTTGTAGTACACAAAAAATATATACCTAATGAGAATATATACCTAATTAAAAAACTTAATTTTTTATTTGAAAATAATCAATATATAATATATTAATTTTTAGCTGTAAAAACTAAAAAACATATATGTACAGGTAATTTATTTATAAGAAATTTCCCTTAAATATTTGATTATATTTTATATACAATATACATAATTTAACTAACTTTTTAACTAAAACGGAATCAAAATAGTATCAATATTGTAATATTAGTGAAATTTGTAGATCTCTAGATAACACACAATCATATAAAATAAAGTATACATATGAATTTAACTGCAAATAATAATACTATAATAAAAAATATACTAAAATACAGTTTGCAAGTAGAAAATATGGAATTTCAATAAGTAAACAATATTAAATACATACTTATAAAAATAAATGCACTGAGTTATCTTCACATGGAAATTTAGATGAGAATAAATGCCACCAACATGTGCTTCTTTGTCTTAAAAGCCATCTATAAATCATAAATATTGTCAGTTTAATAAGAACCAAGTTGAAGCCATATAAGATATAGGATTCTCACCATTGCGCATATCCGTGTAAAACTTGTGCTATTACAGAAATGGTCGAAAACAATCTAGAAATATTTAAAAGAATACTGAGCAGCAAGATAATCCAGAACATGGGAGAATATAAATTAAGCGATAATCAGAGTACTGATTTAGTTATCGCGTACATATTTGTAAATATTTATTAATTTGTATGACGTTTAATAATAAAATAAAGGGTTTATTATGGAGATTCAGTATAATATGCATGTTATGTAGTATATAAGCAAAAGTAATAATATACAATGAAATATACATTTAGCAACAACAACAGAATTTCATAAATAATACAACGTTTAACCAATCTATAATATTTGGAGACATGTTAGCAAAATCCTTCATATTTCAATAATATAATCTTTATTGGAACTCCTATATCACAAATTAGATAGTTTGATTTAAAAACACATATTTAAAGATAATATTGTTTATGAAAATCAATTCAATTTAAATTAATTCAAATTAATTATTCATGCAATATACATACAAATAACACTATTGTTTCATTTTAAATATAATAATAAATACCTACTGGGATTACAGAATTATGTGCGAGTAAGTAAATTTTAAATTTATAATATTAATTAATTAAGAGGTGATTATATATAATTCATAAATTAGATATTAAAATAGTAACTCACAAAATTATTATTTACAGACCTTGATCACTATAAATATGATCGTGAGTATAAATGAATATACTAAAAACATATTATGTAGGTACCAATTCATTATTTATATTCTACAATTAAATAAACTTGTTTGAACTTTGATAATAGCAAGCGTTTCTATCGAATATGGTGTAGAATTGGCAGTCACTTCTCATGCACATTTTTTCTTCAAAATAAGTTTTTGTTTTTAAAATTGTCGAAAAAAATGTCTGTTCTTCGTTTATAGTTATACGAAAAATACGTCAACAAATTAGAGTTAAAAATTACTGATATCTATAGTAATAATTTCATAAACTATTTAATATTTTTCCATTTAAATTTAATTATGGAATAAACAAGATAATAATACTATGGACTTTTAATACTTAATTTTTAACCTAAATAATATAACAGCCGAAATTGGGTACAACACAACATGAAGTCTCACCACAAATTTGGAAATATTTTAAATCTTAGAATAAATAAGTTAATAATACGTAATTTATGTATTATTGTAAATATATAATTTTTGGGTTTAGAAGTTACAGAACTTAAAGATGAACTTACAGATAATTTATTTGTAAGAAATTTCTCTTAAATATTTTAATATAACTAAAAAGGAATCAACTAGTAGCAATATTTTAATATTATCGAAATCAGTAGAAAATCTATTCTTTATGATACATAATCTTATAAAAGAAAGTATACAAATAAATCTAAATGCAAATAATAATACTATGATTATCATGAAAGATATGCTGAAATACAGCTTGCAAGTAGAAAATACGGAATTTCAATGAGAAAATAACATTAAATACTTATGTGTAAAAAAATATGCTGGGTTATCCCGACATGAAAATTTAGATGAGAATAAATGCCACTAACAAGTGCTTGTCTGCTTTAAAAACCGTCTATAAATCTAAAATATTGTCGTGTAAGACCCACTTTGACGCTGTATATATATATATATAGGATATAAACCATCTTGCATATTCGTGTAAAACTTGTGATATGACAGAAATGGACGGAAACCAGTGGCGCCAAAACCCCATGTTCAAGTTTGACGAGTGGCATAATGAATAAAGGGATAGTAGTGGGTGGCCGGATGGGTTGTCACTATAAACTAATTTTTTTTATTTATAAAAATATTTTATAGATCCAACCCTGGATAATATAGTTAAGTTAGTCTCGTGAGTGACCGAATATACTTAATAATGAACATAATATAGACAATAAAAATAGATAGAATTTCGCTAGTATAAAAAGTTGTTTCACCTATTTTACACAGCATCACTTTAAGACCTTTTTCCAAATGTATATATTACTATAAAAATAATAATTAATCTTTCTGTATCTAGATGTAGTGTGGAACGGTCATTCTCAAAATTAAAGCTAATAAAAACAAAAACATTGTGTCAAGATATTTAGAAAATTTTCAAAATTTATTTTTATATTTTATATTTTAAATACAAAATTTATTTAACTTCATAACCAAAAAATAATCAATTTTGTAGCAAAATTGTAATATTGGCGAAATCAGTAGAAGATCTTTAGATAATTATACATATCCTTAAAGAAGAAAGTATACAAATGGTACTAACTGCAAATGAAAATACTACCATAAAAAAATATACTAAAGCACAGCCTGCAAGCATATGAGACGGATTTTAATGAATAAACAACATTAAATACTCAGGTTTATGCTGGGTTTTCCTCGCATTGAAATTTAGATAAAAATAAGTACAACTAACATATGCTTCTTTACCTTAAAACCCGTCTATAAATCAGAACTATTTTCAGTAAGAACCAAATCAACATAATATATGATTATGATACATTCCACCGCACTATATTTATATAATACTAACAGAAATGGACAAAATCTACGTTGATAATATTCATTATACAATTCTTAATTTTGTACCCAAAGTCTGAGTAAAGCCTCATAAATCTAGATTTTTACATTGGTTAGGTAAGGTTAGAAAGTTAAAGATTTAGTTTTTATGAACATAAGAGCTCATGTCAAATATAAATATACCAAAATTTTATCTGACTATCAAACATTTTCTCTTTATCGACCTCTTATAAACATTTATCTAAAAATTGCTATCGTTACTATTTGTCCCGTGCAGAATCATCTTTTTTAAAGAAATTTCGCTCTTTCTGATAAGAAAAAATCGGGCCTCCTCAGGAGTTCCCTGTACAGTTAGCTATAAACATAAGTGTAGTACCGACATTTATAAAGCTTCTAACATGTTTTCTAAGAACTTTGTGACTACTTTCTTGTCAAATTGCAACCCAGTTATTATGCCTGTAATGTACACTACTCACCATGATCTACCACATATTTTTCGAATCCTTTTCATCTGATGACGTCTATCGTGGAATATGTAAGCTTCGGGGCGATTTTTCTATTTGTCTTGATGGTATTTCTGGTGACTATTCCAATTAAGAGATTTTCTATATTGGCCCCACTTTCTTTTATTTAGAATGTCGCTTGATGAATGAGTGTTTCCCGATATACTTAAACTTGGAGCTATCACATTTATTCTTAAATCTGGAGATCCTACCAAAGTAGTACATTTTAGACCTATCTCTATATTATCTCATATTGCTATACATTTTGAGTCCCCGATACTCTGTCTGATCAAACGTGCATTCAATCAAGTTCTAGTCGATGAACAGGTTTTCACCAGATTGCTCCACCACTACCAATAATTTGATACTCATTTCTTACATTATGGATGCATTTAGACTTCGTGAATAAGTCGATGTAATTTACACAGACATTTCCAATACGTTTGATCGCGTTAACCATGATGTGCTTATTAATATCATAACTGAAACTGGAATCGGTGAACATCTTCTCTATTGGATGGATAAAGATACACGAAATTTCCTCAACTATTACTGTTCACACATTTGGAGTTCCACAAGATGTTCTTTTATCTCCCTTACTATTATGTATTTTCATTAACAGTGCTAGTTCTGTTCTACAATAATCTAAATTATTAATATTTGCTGATTATATAAAATTATATCTTAATATCCGGTCTATCGATGATTGTTTACGACTTCAGGTTGACCTTAATCGTTTGGTTGACTGGGGAAATTCTATAGGTCTCCAGCTAAAACCATGTTGTAGATAGATTAGGATGTTTTTAAATACAGGAGATAATTTTTTATTTATTATTTAAAAATTATTTTTGGAATTATAGAAATTATAGAAATTATAGATTTTATTGGACGATAATTATAATTTGATGATTTAATGCTTGTTTGAATATTAGTTGGATAAAAGTAAATTTCCATTTAAAAGGATAAATACCATATTTTAGAAAAGTATTGAAAAAATAATGAATTGGCTGGGAAAGGGACATATATACGGATATAATGGAATAGATGAGATAATTAATCAGGGCCCAGAATGACTTTTCAATTTAAATGAATTAATAATAAAAACATCAATTAAATTAATTTCACAGTTATTAATTAATTTATTTAAATATATATATATATATACAGATAGATCTTCCCGTGGGCTTAAGCTTTTTATTATTTTTTATGCAAAAATTTATTATTCTCCTCCATTATAGCTTATATTTTCTATATTACTATATACTTCTATATATATACTTAGTATACATAGATAGCCCACTTCAATGGTAAAAATGGATTCTAATATTTTCGAGAATTTTTCTGTAAATAGATGGCGTAGCATATACACATTTTATCTGATTGCACTAAATTCCAAACTCTGATTTAAAATAAAAGTGTCAACGCAACTATAACAAGGCAAACGACATAGTAAAACAACGCTATCCATTAGAAAAAAAGGTTTTGCATCCAAAAATTAATTTCGTTGCGTCCTTTTTGATCTCTAATATTTAACATTACGTGGGCTATATATGCATATGCATTCTATGATATCTCTATAAAAAAAAAAAAAATATATAACAAGACCACATTGGAGGGAACTATCCCCAATATCCCATCCCCGTAAATATGCCACTGACGTGTATACACGTACATACGCAGAAGTGTATTATTAAGAAAATACGATATTATCTGAGACAAAGTGTAAAGTAATTGTACTATACAAAAAACCTTTAATGACAATATATAATAAAAAAAATGCAAAATTATATAATACTATATAACCTATTAATTTTTAATTAAATAGGTGCACTTTCACTATTTGTCAATTATGCGGCAAATCCTGGAGGTAAATTATTTTTAAAGAATTTCTTTTAAATATTTTTTTATATATTATATACAATATACATAATTTATTCAACTTCAAAACTAAAAAGGAATCAAACTAGTAGCAATATTTTAATATTGGTGAAATCAGTAGATGATATCCAGATAATACACAATCTTATAGAATAAAGTATATAAATGGATCTAACAGCAAATAAAGATACTATCATACAAATATAAACTGAAGCACAGCTTGTAAGTAGATGACACGGAATTTTAATGAGTAAACAACATTAAATACATATGTCTACTCTGGGTTATTCTCGCATTGATATTCAGATGAGAATAAATATGACTAACAAATGCTTCTTTACTTTAAAACCCGTTTATAAATTCAAACTATAATCAAATCTCACTTCATCACAATATTTTATAATATATATCATATAATATTATTTCAAAAGCCTATTTCAATTATAATTAACTGTTTTAAAAAGTTAAAAGCGGTTTAAAACCATTAATTGGTTATGAGAATTATTAGAAAGTTGTTTTAAATCAAGAAGCGGTTACCCAAAAAATTAAGAAACGGTTTTTAACCGAGAAGCGCTAACCACTCATTTTTAAGTATTCAAAGAACCGGTTATTAATATATATGTATTTAAAAAACCGCTAAATACCGGTTACCGGTTCTCAAATCTTTTTTTAAACCGGTTACCTATTATATACTATACTATTTTTGGAAGCTGTATTAAGCCCTGGTATAAAATAAACACAATATAATAAATCTAAGTGCTGTTTGTCTAAAAAAAAAATCTATTTTTTAAACTATCAAAATCATTTAATAATACCACTTAGCGCAAAAAAAAATATCCGCTGAGTAGCTCAAGCTATCATACAAATCGATTAAAATTATTATTTATACATTTATTTTTTAAAAATGATATTAACAAAAAAATATATATATTTCAAGAAAATACATTTTATGAAAGTTAATTCAAATTAATTATTCATGTAATAGATGTACATACAAATAATACTATTATTTCAATTGGAATTTAATAATATGTACCTCCTGTGCTTACAAAATTAGGTAAAGATAAGTAAATTTTAAAATTATAATATTAATTAATTTAGAGATTAAATATAGTTCATAAATTAGATATTAACAAATTTACTCATCTCAACAGATGTATTATACAACATTCCGATAAAAAAATATCGTGAGTAAATGTATATGAATATACTAAAAACTTTTAACAAACTAAAACTTTGAACTTTGATAATAGCAAGCGTTTTCTATAAAATATGATACTGAAATGTCTGTTAATTCTATCTTACTTCGTTTATACGAAAAATCACCAACAAATTTAAGAGTTCAAAAATAATGATTTCTATAATAACAATTTCAAAAATAAACTATTTAATATTTTTTTTATTGTAATTTAATTATTGAATAAAGAAGATAATATAACTATGGAATGTTTAGGACTATAATTAATTTTTATTTGGAGACGCATGTTAGCCAAATTCTTTATATTCCAATATTATCTTTATTGGAATTACCTATACAACATATTAGATGGTTTGATTTGGATAAATACAATTGAATTTCAGATTTGTGGAGAGCTCCACTTTTGCATGATATTTCTATATACTCCATAGACCGTTAAAATTTGTTTTAGATTCACCCATTTTATTCATTAAAGATTATAGTCGGAGAAATTTCATTTGAAAATATATAATAATGATATTCATTAAAATCTTCTTGTCAAGTGTGTAAAATAGAATATTTGTATGTATTTAGTTTAACTGCTGCTCAGGCGATGTGATGAAGAATACTTTCTATCCGGTAGTCGGGATGCTCGCTCCTGGAATACTGGCTCTGCCTTTAACTGCTCCTGGATTGATAGTCAATTTTTCTTCTATAGATCGCTTCGGTGGTAGTCCGGTTGGTTAGTGCAAGATGCCACACTCACTTTCCGGTATATGCATAGATCCGTACAGTTATATGAAGTATATGTATGTTAGATTCCACATAGAAAGTGCACAGTACCCTCCTTATAAACTATCCAATATCGATACGAATAGTAGGTATACAAGATATTGAAGGAAGGGAAGAGGGTGATCGGTCTTTTGTATTTAAATTTGCATTTGCATGTATGGTTACCCGTAGGTTTTATATTATGCTAGAGGATAAGGTATTTTCTAGTGGTGGATATATTGTGTGATATGTTTTGAAGTTTAAAGGTTGGCCTGTAGGTGAGATAGTTGGGTATTTTGAGTTTTGATGAAGGGTTATGTTTGGTTACTCCAAGGAGAATTATATCTATTTTTAGGAGATTGGTTAGTGCCTGGAGTTTGTTGATTTTGTTGGATACACCTTTGAAGTTCCAATGCAGTATTTTTATGTTATTCATTATTAGTAAATAACTTGAGGAATGATATGATTGTAGTGGTGATTATTGTTTTGTGGTTGTCGGTGGTGGCTATTGTAGAAAAAAGTTTTATCAGTAGAGAAACAATCCACTGACAAATAATTAAGGTTTGTTGCGTTTGCGTCATCCATTTTTTCAGCTTGAGGTTGAATAATATCTTGAGATGGTGAGCGTGTTAGGGAAACAATCAGTGAATAAGTAGTGTGATTAATCCTTGGTTCTTGGGTATTGGGCGTTTTTTTGGAAATTATGTTGGCAATATGAGTGTACGAAGGGCAGTCGCGGTAGTTTGCCGAATGTGGGCCTCCGCAATTTGCACAAGTAGAAGTTTGTTCTAGCGTTTTACTACATTCGGTATTTTATATACGCCGGCACATTTACACAGGGGGAGAGTTAGCAAAGTGGATTGTTCCGTAGTTCAACAAAGATTTTTAGGTTCAGTTGTTTGAAATATAGTCTTACTAACATCTGATAGGATAGCCATGCAGATTAGCATAGGATTATTTTCTGTGCCAAACCGTCTGACCATTATTCCTTCAAAGTTCTGAGCTTCTAGTTCAGCTTGGACTTCGTCGATAGTTATGTCCATTATGACATCTTTCAGAACGACTTTTGGATTCCGGTCAGCCGCGATAGAGTAGGTGTGGAAGTCAATATTAATATTAACTAGAATGCTTTGAATTGACGGAATTGGGATGTGTTGGTTGTTTTTACGTTTATTTTTCCATTTGAGGCTGATTTAGCGATTACGTCAGTCGAAGGTAGGTCTTGGTTTTAAAAGATGAGCAGTGCCACTTTACGCCAGTTGGCAGAGGAGATTATGATTGGTGGAGGAAGCGCAGCTCTAGTTTTTGGATTTGTGATATCAGAGTTTACTTGGTTTTGTTTAGTTGCTGATAAATTGTTGATTATCGGAGGTTGGGTTTAAAGTTGAAATTGAACGTTAGTATTAGAGGAGCTGGAAAATATGGTGAATTCGTTGTGGTCCCAATTGCATGGGATGGAATCCATGTCGGAAGAGGACTCTTGTAGAAAGGGTGATTTGGGCTCGGATCTTTGGGGGCCAAACCTGGACTAGGGAAGTTTTGGAGCTGAGGCACCCTTCTTCTTGAAGATTCTTGGTTGTTGACGTTGTACCGAAGATTAAGAGTCATCGTAGGTAACGACGGTTCTTGTCGCGATCTGGCGAGGATACTAGGGATAAGGAATGTTCGCCTTCCGTCGGTCCGGCGAAATGTTCAATTTTCTTCTTCTTAATACCTTTAGTCATGGTTTTTGATGTGCTGGTTTTGTCCCTACGGAGGAAAGAGTATTGGAGGTGCACCACATAGGTCTGCCTGTAGTGGGTTCTACTATGATGCCACGTGTATACTCACCTATCCTGTATCCGGCGATACGAATTATTTGGTCGACGATGTCGAGGTGGATTCCACCGGAGAGGAACGTTGACGGTAAAAGGGTTGTCGCGATAGCTGTAGAATCTTAGCTGCAGGAGCTGCAGGTGCTCGATCTCTGGAATCTGACCTCTATATGTATGGTCACTGGTACGTCCCAAGAAGGGTAGGTTGCCATGATAGAGGGAAGGATTGGGCTATGCGACGGTGATGCTGAGGGATAATCGTGTACTGGTGTTTCTTACAAATTTATTTACGACTTAGTATATCACGTTGGGACTATAGCCCCCCTCCTTCACGGAATTTGTTCACGCTACGCCTATGATCTGTATGCCCTGTTACATAATATTATTTGAATTTTACTTGTTTACTGAAGGCTTCTGATATCTGATGTCTTTCTTGAGAGCTAAAAATGTTTAATGAAATTGATTGAAAATATCTATTAGTAAATTTTTTCTGAAATTAATAGATGTAAGTATCTATTTTTTAATAGAAAACCACACACTTTTCATTCAGAAAGTTAAAAATCGAAATTACTAACAGTATTTATCCAATATTCACAAAATGATGAACTTAGAATCTGTAGAAATTTCTCATATTTTTTGCACTCGAATGAACAAGAGTGTTTGATTGACAAATACTTTTCATAAAAAGCTCTTGATATGTATTTCTCAATGCTCAATGAAGCCAATAAACGGTTCATAGTAGGTAAATTCTGGTGGAATCCAGTGGTTTTTAATATCTAATAAGCAATTACAACTTTCCACTAAGCTTTTCTGAAGTTCCATATTAGTCTAATATTGTGAGGGTATAATATAAATTTTGTAATGTTCAATTTTTGTTCGTCAGACATCATTCGTCTACTCTCTATATGAAATGTGCCTTTCTATTTAGAATAGAAATGATAGTGTATATGATTATTGGAGCATGTATTAGTTGTTATAAAACAATATACGTTATTTTGTTGACATTGAGTTTTTATATTATATATATATATATAGACTTAATATTAATAATACTGTTATTTACATAAATTTAGTCATTAATGCAACAACTATACGTAAGTGCTACTAACCATATTTGTTAATGTTATTTAAATTAACTTTATTTCTGAAACTATAGACAATATTGTTGTAAAAATTAACAATTATACGTGTATTTAAATAAAATACAATTCTAGTGATAAATAAAATGCAATTATTGCCGGTTCTCTTTTATTTTCTACCATTTTTTCAACCTTTAGAAAATAATTAATGTGATATTATTTTCGTGCATCAGTTATATTATTGATGCAATATGATTGATATCCAAGGCATTCAATAGTTTTGCTATTAATATAATAATATAAATATATAAATGTATAAATATAATAGTCTCATCAACTTGATAGTAAAATTTGTTAAAACATTTACTATTTAAGACTTAAGTCATTCAAATTCAAATATTCTATTGTGACGCCTTACCGTAAGATAAATCCTGCATTATTACTTGTATTGTATAATAGCTAAATCCCATGACATTATAGCAGATCTTTAATATATCCATTAATTTAATACCATGCTAAAAAGTCTATGATTTTCAAGCAGCCATTATTTTAATTAAATCTATTTCTTTGTTACTAAAACTTCCCACTCTATTAATATAAAACGTAAATTTTTCACTCTTGAATGAATGACTACTGTTATACCACTACAGATTTTAACAAGGCTGGGCATTAACGAGTTAAAAGTTAAAATTAAGTTAAAAAATTAAGTTAATTTTAATTAAGTTACTTAATGCGTTACTTTTTTTTTTAATTAACTTTTAACTTAATAAGTTACTTTTTTATTAAACTTAAAGTCTTAACTTCAAGTTAACTTATACAAAAGTATCTAAATTAAGTTAAATTTTGCCCGAAGAATACAATGCAAATTTTTGAATGAGAACTTTACTTTTTAGTACCTATACAAAATTTTAGTAGGTACCTACAATATTAGTACCTATGTACGTAATCGATAAGAATCGATGCACCACTCACGCACACGCCGGGGACGTTGGCCGTTCACGGAATTACAATGTAAAATAATTTTAATATAGAATACTTCTACCTAGTATACACTAAAATACAATTACCTAGATCGGCTATATAGTTATGTACCTACCCGCGTGTATATCATTGTTAATTTTGTATTATCAATGTTTTCCAAAGTAATAAATATTAAATAATAATAATGTTTTAAAAATAGTTAATATAGGTACCAAGAATAAATTGTTACCGAATATTTATTTATTTTCACAGATGGATAGGTTGCATTTCTAACAAAAATTTTAAAATGTCTTTGTTGTTAAAATATAATAAAAATGTTTAATAAAAATTCAATTATATTTTGTCTCTATAATTAAATTAATATCAAATATATACACATATAGTCACATAGATACAGGCTAATCTCATTTATATGGTACCTAAATAATATATGGTCACTTTCAACAATAATTTAGGCCATGACTATGTAGGGTTTGATTATCTACAGTCTATGTATATGATATGAATGTTCCTTGGAGTGTACCATCTTTTTTTGAGACAACTTTACTAATTAATTAATTAATTTATTTATTTTATTTTTTCTATCCACCAGCCAAGAAGCAATTTTGCAATAAATCGCGGCTGTACGTGAAAGCCACAAAACAGAACTCATTTCTGAGAAGAAAATCATTCCCTGTTGGCTGAAGAGAGCAGCCAGGTTCGATCCGAAATAAAAGAATGTGCATGGTTTTTTAACCATGACTATTATTGTACCATCATTTAATAAAATTAGGCTCAACCCATAGAATGTTGCTTTGAAAAGTTAGGAAGATAGTGATAGGTTAAAAATAAAAAATTGTGATGTTCAAAAGGAAAAAGACCATTCTTTGCTTTGAGTCATATGATTGAAAGTTGCTGCAGTCACCCCAATCTTTTGGCAATGTTCACCAGATCCTTGGAAATTTCGGCCCTATTTGTATTAGTTGGAATATATAGTGATCTGTTTGCAGCTTCAGACAAAAAAGACCGTAAGAGAGAGAGCCTCGATTGGAGTCTGGCTGCTTCCCCCATATCCGAGAATACTGAGCCTTTCAGTGCGAATTGAACTGCTTCATCCAATCTGTCTAGGATCCTAAACAAGAAGTTTGGAGTTTCTGTAGATCGGGAGTTAAGTGAATTAAGGCCAGACTCAAATTCTTCTCTGATGGCCAGGGGTATTGACTTGTACATTTTAGTCTTCTGGCTCACAGTCACTCTCAATGTGCTGATGTCCAAGAGCGCCAACGCAATTGAAGTAGAGGCATGCATCAAGTTAGTGTATATGGTCACAAATATAGGTTTTGATTTAAGGGACTTGTGTCTCTTATATATATTATATATATATTGTTATGTTATGCACACGTTTAAGAATGTTTAAAAAAAAAAAAAAAATTTATAAAAATGTAATGGATATTTTTCTTTATATAAAAATAAAAATTATATTATTTATCATTTTTAGTAACACGGAGGTGCGAAACTGATAAATATTACACAGTTGCATGAATAATATTTCATAGATGGCAAGTTTTGTTAAGACTATAGGTACTCATTTCCATATAATATAATATAACTATTTTAAATTTATAGTTATTTACATATATCATACATTTTTTTAGTAACGTCTTTTAATACGTATTTGTATGAAAGGTGGTATAAAGGTTACACAAAAATCTATAACTTTTAAAGACATTTATTAAAAGTTTGAAATTTGTTTTATTTTTATCTAAAAATACAATACAAAAAATAATGGTTTTATTTACAGTTATTCCATATTGGGCTGAGCCCAGTCTTTTTAACTACATGGAGGCTGGTATTTATGTCTACCCAGTATAGAAAATATATTAAAGTGATGGGTACTGTTTATTTTATACTACATTAGTGTGAATCAAACGGTAATGTAGGTATCTTGATAGTTTTTTTTTAAAATTATTTTCTGATTTTTGATTTATGTTTAAATTTCAAAATGACATTATATATTTTTATTTTTACATATATACACTTTTTTAGGCAGAAGAAAACCCCAGTGGTTTTTGTGAACGTAAAGAATAACTATCCTTTCTTACCTTTTTACTATATATGGGTATATCGATTTTTTTTCCTATTTAGGAAATTTTAACTTTTAACTAAGTTGAGTTACTTTTTTTTCCAAAGTTAACTTTTAACTTTAAAAGTTAACAAAAAATATACGAGTAACTTTTAACTAAACTCAACTTATATTATTTTAAATTAACTTCATAAGTTAACGAGTTAAAAAATATCGTTAACTTGCCCAGCCTTGGTAATAATTATAAATTGATTATTGTAACAAGTCATGAATAATAATGATTAAAATAGTAGGTATTTAGTATAAATTATAGCTAATAATATTCATGTATCAAAATAGAATATAAAGTGTGAATAGTATAATGTTATAATTGTTTAATAAATATTTGTGGTTTAATATAAATATAATTATGGTAAATATTTTAATTTAATACGCGTATAATATAATTTGAGTATATTAAGATATTTTATAAAATGGTTAGTAAAATTAAAAGGTTAATAATAAATAATAATAATAATTTTCAATATACATCTACAGATAATAGATAATATAACATAGTAAGTTATATTTTTGTTAACAATAGTACATGCAAATAAAATTGGGATTTTAATAATAATATGTATTATGTATTAATAATTAACAGTTATAGGTATATAGCAATAACATAATATTGTTATCATAATTAGTATAATATGGTGTGTAGATATGATAATTTTAACAATTATATAAATAGATATATTGTTGTACAATATACATATTATGTTGTTGAAGTGCTCATGTTTAATGTATACTTAATTATTATTATTTTACTAAAATCAATGATAATTTATAAGGTTATTATAGTTATGATAAGTAAGTTATAATATTAGATAATGATTAGTGACAGTTTACATAAATATTGAGGAATATATCGTTACAATTTCGATTTTCGATATAGGCTGACTACCTATGTATGTTTTACAATATTGATAATGCAAACTATATTTACGTATGTACAATTGACATAGGTATTGATCATAAATTAAATAATAAAAATGTAAAAATATATATGTGTGACAGATATACATCATTTATTTGTTTGAGTATTATGTATATTTTGTGTGTGTGTATGTGTTATTTATTTGAAAGTTAGTGTATGTATATGTATTTTATGTATTTTTGTATCTGTTGCTTTTGATTTGGATTTAATAATTGAATGAATTGATGTAGTATTGACGTTGATTTGCTGTATTTTTCTTAATTTTTTGTTTCTTTACAGTTTTCGTATTGAATACACATGATTTTGATTGAAGTTTAATGTATGTTAAACTTGCATTTTGTGAGCTTTGGTATTTATGTGCTGTAGTTGAAATTATTTGTCTGCAGTGATGTATGCCTGTATTGCATGTCCTTTTGAAAATGGTGCGATTTTGTATTGGTGCTCTTTGATGGTGATGTTTAGACGCAGACTGATATTTGTCGTATAGTCCTGAATGATTTTTTGAAATGTTAATATATTATAGTGATATGAATATTTTTATTAATAAGGTTATTGCGTTGATTTTGATTGCGAAGATAGTAGTGTATGTGTATGTGTTAATGTATATGCATGTGTGTTAGATTGATAATTTTGGAGTATTTAAAACATGTATAAAAGTGTATATACATAAAAGTATTTATAATATGACATAGTAAAATAATATATATTTTTTTATAAGTACATAATTAATTAATATAATTACATAGGTACATACTAAACTGAAAACGTATATATAGTAATAGATAAAGTAGATAATAGATAATAGATATATAGATAGATAGATAATAGATATGTATATCACACAAATATTTTATAATATATTTTAATATTACAAAATTTTAGCATATTAATAAGATTATTTTAGATAGACTGTCGTAATATTTTATTACAGTGTCTGTTAAATATTATAATTCCTGAGTTTATGGATATTATTTGTATTTATGAATAGGTACTATAGGTAGGTACTCAATGTAGTAGGTATTAAACGTATAATTATTTAATGTCTATAATTTTTATATTAATTTGTCCAAACGATTTACAAATTTGAATAGTTTTTTTTGTAATTAACTTATTAACTTATATATGTAGAATGTATATAGTGGTATAGTATTATTATTGCCGATACATGTTCAATTATTTAGTATAGGCATATAGGTATATTTTTTTTTTATTATTTTTAAATATATATTTAAATTTTATATTATATACCTACTCCGATTTTTGTGGGTAGGAATTTATTTTTAAATAGTGCAACAATCTTCTAAGATTGTGTTTCTTCGTTATATATTAAAATTTATTCTATTAAATATAGGTATTTTAGTTATAAAATCTTAATGTTTAATATGTGTAAGATGTAATATTATGTAATTTTTATGTATTATAGGGTTTTTGTTGGTTATTATTTTAAGCGATATATTTGTGCTATATGCAAATAGGATAGGTTTCGAGAAATATATGTGTATGTACTATGTATATATGTGTAGAAAATATTCTAAGTGTTTATAATTGGGAAAAAAATTGCTCAGAGGTTCCCTTATAGAAAACGTTTTAGATTTTTATACAAGTTGAATGAATTGAAAGGTTTTCTAAGTGTTTATAATTTGAAAAAAATTTGCCCAGAAATTCCCTTAAAAAATGCGTTTTTGATTTTTATATAAATTGAACAAAATGAAATATTTTCTGTGTATATAATTTACAAAAGAAATTGAACAGAGGTTTCTTTACAAATAGCGTTTTTATATGTTAATTTTTTTAATGTGTTCGTGTGAGAAATGGAATACAAGTAAACGATAACAAATTTATGATTTCTTGTAATATATTTTCGAATTATATAGGAAATATTTTGTCCTTAATTATATATTGTAAAATTATGTTCAGAAAATGTTTTAAAATATTTGTATTCTTTGTTTTTTGTTTGTATAGATGCAAATTTCACAATTTTTGTAACATACTTTGTAATACTTTGTATACAATTCTAATAAAAATATTTTGAATTTCAAATTTCCTCTGGGAATTAAGATATTTAGGATTTTATTGAACAATAATATAATTCTTACTATTTTAGTATTGTGGAATTTGTTTGGATTGCATTCGACGTCTGTCATTTGGCTATATAAATTGTATATATATTATTTCTTAATCTTGAAATTCGATTAAATTTAGAAATAAATTTCTAAATGTATTGGCAAATATTGCATCTCTAGAAATTATGCATATTATATAGATATCGTCAGTAGATAGCAATAATAGAATAATAGAATGGGTACGAAATTAATTACGAATATATTTTCGTTAGAAATACAGATATAGACATTGAATAAATTACATACATAAACTCATGCGAAATTATAAATCGGTATTCAATTGGTTACATGTGCATTTACGTATTCAATTTACAAATTAATTTATAATTATTTGTGAACTCTCATGAAATATAGGTATCTACTCGTTAAGTGTATATTTACGTATGGAATTTAGATATAGTGGTAGATTAATTACGCGTAAATTCACTTGGAAATATGGATAGGTACTCAATTAGTTACGAGTATTTTTACATACGAAATGTAGGTAGGTATTGAAAAATGTGTGTGAAACTCGGGTGAAAATTTGGATAGGTTGTTTGGGCCAATATGTCGTATATTACGAAAAATATTTGAATGTAATAATATCGGTCGTTTCAATGCGCGATAAACCGGCCGGCAGTTAATCGACTCCGTCCATCCCCCTTACGTTCCTTACCTATTTTAATTATTCTGTTTTGTGTAATTATTATTGTTATCGTTTTCATATCTGTTGTTTTTATTTTTCTCTGTATATTATTATTATTAAAAATTTTTTTTTTTTCTTCGTTCCTCGTTCGCCATTGAGGCAACGCGTACCTATTGTAATAATTCTGTCGTCTCGTCCGTGTTTGCCATCGTGGCGACGTATACTTACAGTCATTTTGTATTATAATACTATCGTTTGGTGTTCGTTCACTATTATAGTAAACTAATCTTGTAATACGTGTTTTTTCATTCTCTTCGTATACCACATAAATAGTTACCGACATTCTTTGTAAATTTACACATTATATTTTAAAATAACTTTTCCCAAATGTCACAAATAAAAAGTCAATCGTAAATATCACGAACGAGTTATTTATTTATGAATTCCATCATTTGTTGGTTGACCATCATCATTGACTTCTCCTGTCAGTTCACCGCTATGAGCATTCAACGCTTCTGTCAATCCTGCGTGTTTTGTGGGCACCAAGTCATAATCGCCCGAGATCGGGATTGGTGCCATACTCCGGATTCCACGTAAGACCTATATCGGCCGTCAAGGTCATCTAGTTGTGTCCATCACCGGATCTCGGACCTAAGTCAATCAATTACCGACCACAGCTAAGTGTAGTTTTTAAGCACCTCCCTATTTTGTTCTTGTATAAAAATTAAACTGTTTCTTACTCGTTCCTTTTATTGGTCGCTTCCTCTATATTAATTATACTCATTCCATTTTCTTTTTCGTTTTCCGTCATTTTGTTCTATGTGTTTATCATCGTCGTTGCATGTTACGTGTTATGCATGAGACGTGACTTAAATTGCCTATTCATTATTATTACGGCGTTAGGAACTTAGGTTGCCTACTCACACAAAATAAGGGGCAGTACGTTAAGTTGCCTATCCAAGAAAGTTTTCGGTTCACGTCACTCAGATTGCCTACCCGACAAACTTTCAGGAATATTTTTATATTTCATCGTGTGGCAAACGCTACTGGTCCTTCGGTCTGTCAGTGCTCCCCGCGCGAACATAGGTACTCAATTAATTATGACGCGTTAACGAGAAAATATAGATTGGTAATAATTTATTAATTTATATAATAATAATAATTTTATAAGTAGACAAATTCTTATGAAAAAATTCCAAAAAATTTTATATTCACATACTATTGAAAAGGCTGAACAAGCAAATTTAAATTTAAACTATTCAATGTACGCTAATTGGAATAAATATGTTTCTTCATATTGGGAGCTTAAAACAAAATGGTGTCTTGCGTGGAGAGACGGAACTGTTAATGGCCACCAGACAAATAACTTCTCTGAAATTACAGTTAGGATTTTTAAGGACATAGTGTTGTCAAGAGTTAAAGCGTACAACCTTCTTTCATTAATTGATTTTGTTTGTACAGTAATAGAAGAATAGTATTTTCGAATAGTAATTAGAATTCTCTTAGTCTTAGAAAAGACTAAGAGAATTTGCTAACTCAAGGAATTCTTAAGCTAGACTTTTTCTCCAATCTCAGACCAAAAAGGCACAGGAAATTAAACCAGAGAATTAATTCAAATAACAGAAACTGAGTATAAAGTGGTAATTTCCAACGACAAATCTTATGAAGTAAATACTAAGATAAGAACATACTCATGTCATGAAGGACATTTTGGGTCATTTTGTTCTCACCAATGTGTTGTTTACTCATATTATGATGTTGTATCAAAAAACTTCCCTCCTGTTAGTGCAGAAGATAAATATACTATTTCAGTTCTGGCTCAAGGTGACGAATCTTTATCTATTTCTTTTTTCGAGTCTTTCTTGCCTCATCCACCCAGTACACAGCACACAAGTTTTGTTAACTGCACAGAAGAAGTTCAATCAACAAATCAAATCTATTACATGTTACAAGTATAAATGAGAACCCACAAATTTTACAAACAGCGAAAAATAAAGATGATGAAAATATTTCAATGGAAAATATTACTTTTTTAATGAAAAACACAAAATTTGGATCATCTGTATCAGATCTAAAAATGATAGAAACACGTTAAAAAAAATCTCTACGGAAGGCATGCGAGAAAAATTTTTACACACTGCAGGTTCGTCAGTACCAATTCCTAGAAGATCTGGAACTACAATAAAAGTTCAACCAACATCAATTTCAACACGTTCATTGACATCAACAAGTGGTAGTAAACGTTTTCCTGTTGGACGTTCAGCAACACAAGAAGTATTGAAAAATAAAATAAAAATAAATCTGGGAATTAATATAAAAAATAACCTACCAAATGTAAAATCACATGGGCGTGGACATTAATATGGTCGTACAAAAAAATGTTTTCACTTACCTACTCATAGTGCTTTGAAATACAAATTATTTTTAAATGTAGACAATTATCTAAGTAATACCTAATAAAAAAATTTCGACTAGACTAAAACATGTTCATTTTTATTATGAATATATGTTAATTTTAATTATTTATATAATTTTCTAAGTCTTACTTCATATTCTGCAACTGAAATCTACAGCTTTGTATCAATAGAGTTGTATGATTGAGTTATCATAGTTAGTGTCGGTTCGGAATTTATATCAAGTAATATACCATCAAATTTTAATAATTTAATAATAAAAAAAAGTGAAAATTATATACAATGTAGAAGAAATATTTCATATTTATATTATATTAGATAAATATTAAAACAGCATGATAATAAAATCACATTTATTTTTACATAAAATTTGTACAATATACTAAACTTGAAAGTTGAAAAATATTTATTTTATAATAATAACACAGAATATTCTGAGTAAAAACTCGCTAATGAAGATAAATATAAATCGAAGATAGGTAAAATATTATATACAATCACGTCGAGGTCACCAAAATGTACGGGCCGACGGCGTAAAATATTAACACGCGCACGGCGGACACCAAAATACTTTGTCGCGCTCTCTTTTCACACACCTACCGACTTGTGTATATTATGTGTTTATATGTCTATAGCACTCAACAAGAGGTGGACAGATTCGCCGAGGAAATCCTGTGAGTGCTAGTATATAGGTGGTGTGTGTATTTGTGTATATATGTATGTGTGTGTGGACTTAGACTAATGGACAATAAGGTAACTCTAATAATGGTAACTAAATAGGTTAATAAATTAGTGTTGTTGTATTGCTGATAGGTACAAATAAATAATAATAATATACATAACAATAAATAAATAAAAATCACAGCAACCCAGATATATAATTATAATAATAAATAGGTACTCACAAATAAATCACGGAGCGTAGACCGGCCAGTCGCTATCTATATGTCCCTTTTTTTAAATTTTTTATTAATTCCATTTAACACACACACACAACAATTAATAGACACAAAAATAAATTTAACAAAAATGGCTATTAGAGCTTTACAAGTATAAAATTTACAAGGGCAATTCGTGCCGATGTGCACAATATAAAAATGAATTGTAATTGATACAAAAAAAAAAAAAAAAAAAAAGGCTATTTGAGCCTACACAATATTACGGCAATTGGTGCCGAAAAAACAATATATCAATAATTTGCGGTAAAATTTTATATAGGCAGACTTGTAAAAAATAGGTACTTTTAAAATTGTATTTAAATACAGATACAAATACATTGACATAAAATGTATTTAAGACGTACTTCAAATAATTTTTTAAAAAAGTATTTAAGAACAAACACAAATACTTGGTATGTATTTAAATACAAATACTTTTGTACGGCTTTAAATTTATTTTTAAAACAGTCGTATTATTTAAATTATATTATTTTATAGGTATTAAAATCATTCAACTATAAATTTTCTATTATTTGATGTAATAATATAATAAATATTAAAATTATTACAAAAATTTAAATTTTAGTTTTTAAATATTTTGAAAATTAATAATTAATTATTTTTACCGACATTTTTCATATATTAACGATGTCGTGTTAAACATAATGTTATTTAATATACCTAATTTATTACATTTATTATTAAATATTCTTTTATAATATAATATATCTACCTAATAATAAAATTATTATAAGTCGAAACAAACACGTGTCGATCGAGTTTCCTTTGTATTTCCGACGATATTACAATTATTATTTTAAGACATATTTCAGACATGCGATTATTATCATCCACGCGCGGTGGTTGCAATTTTTATCGATTTTATTACACTTTTACCATAGATTAAAATATATAGTGTTCTATTACCTATTACCCGCATATTATACATAAATCCCCGTAATTCTGTTTGTCAATTCATCAATTCATCATACTGTAAAATAATATTAAATTTAAATGATAAGGTAAGTTAAAAATTACACTACACAAACATACTTAAATATTCATTTTGATTGAATGAAATTTATTAAAATTAAAACTTATTGTAAGAAATTGTATTCACAAGTATTTAAATAAAAGTATTTGTAATTCTAGTAAAAATACCAATGATATAGTATTTCAAATACTTTGAAAATACTTTAATTAAAATGTATTTAAAAAGTATTCTAAATACTATAAAAGTATTTAAATATATTTACTCAAATACTTTACAAGACTGAACACATGTAACTATTTACACAATATTGGTAAGTTTTAAATTATCTAATATACGTAAATATTTCACAAATTATTTGGTGCATTTCAACAAATATACTTTGATGCAAATGTTTTCTAAATATAAATGCAATAAATAAGTATATTTCCATTGTCACATACATAGGTACATAACTATAATTTATTCTAAGTCATGAAAATTAATTTACTATGAATAACAATTTTTAGAAAGCTTCACATTAAAAAAAAAAAAAAAAATGTGTACATAATTTATATAAGTACTAACTGAATTTTTTAAGTGTTAAAATTTGGTAATCTAATATTTCAAATTTACAAACACTTAAAACACTTTGCCAAGGGGTCTTAAATATTTGTACAATTTTGAGTATTAATAAAATAAAACATTTATAAAATGTTTAAGCTTTGGTTACATGATGATAGTAAAACGCACTATCATTATGATGTTCACATCAATATTACGATTAGACGTAATACTGTGATAGTTTCACTATTATAATATGGTATTTTAATTGATGATTTGATTGCAAATAAAATTATATTTGTTGAAGCCTTTATTTATTCTTATGAGCTTAAAATAAAACTTTAAAATTAAAACATATATTCAGGATCATTTTTAAGCTAAAGGCAAGGAAACTGATTGTGTGATAGTTTGGGTCACACAATGAGAGTATACATGATAGTTACTTTACTATTGCAATTTCTACTATCAACTATCATGCATGCTTGATAGATAATAGTAAAAATTACAATAGTGTGATAGTTACTATTGTACCGTTCACATGGTGATAGTTCCTGTACAACATCATGATAGCAGTTGTCATGCAAACAACCATCAAGTTTTACTATCAGCGTGTGACCGTAGTTTTAAAGATTATTTATTCTTTAATAATACCGAAATGGAGTCTGACAGCATGATACAAAATGTTCTTAATCTGTAATTTGTCTTCGTGGTTAGTATGGTTATCAGATAGATTACGAAATTCTTGGGTCATGTGAAATGAATGATGGACATTTTCTGGTGAGTTGAAATCTTCGGCTACTTTTATACAATTATGCAGATTTCTAACCTGAAACATGACAATAAAAAAACACATATTAAAACAATAAAATATGACAACATACCAATAAATTTTTAAATAATGTAATAAGTTCAATTAACTATTACTATTTATTTATATATATTATTATATCTAATTTACAGCCAATATTGTATACCTGGTGAGGAGCTCCTGCTGGAATGAACACTGCATCTCCAGAAAATTGTACAATTGTATATCCTCTAACATCATACTCTTTGTACAAGCGTTCTCGAAGATGATTTTCCAAGTAATAAGACTGATCATGTATGGGATCACTGAATTTTCCTATATGTTTTCCATGTTCAGCAGCGACTTTGAGTAACAAATTTCTAATATTTTTATCAAATATTTAGTTTAGTAATATATTTACGTTAATTAAGTTTTTTTAAATTTTTTTTAAATTTTGGTCTATTTTAGACATTTTTAGTTTTCGAGATTTTTAAGTCCTAAAAGGAGTAATTTTCGGTTTTATGTTCTGAAAATTTTATACAGCGTTAAATATACGTTACTCTAACTAAATTCAAAAAATTTTAAAAATCCGATGTCACAATTTTTTTTTATAGTCATTTTAATTTTTTCTGCAAAATTATCAATTTTGAGGTATTTAAGCCCAAATAGTTGGTAAAATGAGATTTTAAGACCTGGGCAAAAATTGTG
>JAIPRL010005753.1:0-30475 GCA_025469235.1 Pemphigus obesinymphae
TTAGCTTTACTCACTGCAATTTTTGCTGCTTTAGATAAACTTTTATACTCTACCCAATCCTCCCTCTCTCTGTTTTTCTGCCATTTCTTAAACTGTATTTTTTTCTTTGATATTATCTCCTGTACTTTTTCTGCCCACCACCATGTTTGTTTATCCTGTAGCATATTACCTCTACTCACGCCCACGACTTTCTTAGCAACTTTCTTAACACCCTCTGCTACCTTTTCCCACATTTCGTTTATACTCCCTTCCATGTACCACATCCCTGTCCCAATTAGCTTTCTTATAAATACTTTTTCATTCTCACCCGTTAGTTTCCACCACCTAATCCTCGGTTCCTTAACTATATTTTTCTTTTTGTACACCCTCTTTTTTCTACACCAAATATCCATAACCAATAACCTATGTTGTGCTGTCACACTTTCCCCAGGGATCACCTTACAGTCCTTACTATAAATTCAAAATAATTTCTCAAAAATTATGATGCCAATTAGTTATTCGATATTGGTAGTTTGTAACTGAATTTGAATCTGTCAAAATAATATTTTTACTAAAAAAAAAATAATCATAAAGAAATTCGATTTTTATGTAGTTAAAAATTCTATTCTAACATTTGTCGACAATATTTTATCACAATAATATAAATAATATTATATGAAAAGTTGTTAATTGTTATGAAATTACCCAACTGGTTTTTTCACCAAAACATTCCTGTTTTCGTTTTTCGTTTGTCAATCAATACAGATCATACGGTTATCCTTCGATATCATGTCTGAAAATCAATTTTAAGTTTTTATGAAGTTTACTTGTGATCAATTTTCTTGCTTTTTTAATTTAAAATTTCAACCGTTTTAAATTTAAAAACTTAAATCGTAAGTTGTATGAAATTAAAATTTGAAAATAAAAAAAGTGAAAAAGTCGATGTCGAATTGCATAATATATTAAAATGTTGATTTTTCCGAAATTTTATCGGACGACTAGACTATGATTATATTTATCTGTACGATTTGTAAAATATACGTAAGTTTTAACAATAATACATCCGTAATTAACATCCGTTACCGTGCGTGACAGAACGTCGGTGAAATGTGTCACGTTTTCTGTGTACGTGATTGATGAGTGCACGGGAGAAGAAGGCACGTGTACACTCATAATCTTATATGATACACACAATAATACGTCTAGCCCTAATGCATTTACCATAGGTGAACTGTCTATACTTAACTCCTTAGAAATAGACTTCCAACATCTTTAATATTTTTTCGTCAAATCGACAGTCAAATGTAGACTTGATCATTTTAATAATTATTATATCCTACTATATCCGCGTAATAAAAAATTTTTTAATATATTATATAGGTATCATTTTGATATACATTTTGTTTAAAATAAAATATTTGTCTATCCTCCAAACATTTAATTATACATAAATGGCAATTATTTTTTATTAATTAACACTAATTATTTAACACTTAATTACTTTGTATTAGAATATATTATATATATATATATATATATGTAAAACAAATACAATAATTAATAAAACCAATAATAATTGGTAATTGAACTAATTTAATATGAACTATAGCATCAAAAAGCTAATCTAAAAATGTTTAATATTATCTTTAGAAGGAAATGGAGACTCCATTTTCAGTTAATTTTAATTTTATTTTGTAAATTGTATTACTTTGTCCTTGTTTTTTTTTTTTTTTATCTGTTTTTGTAACACCCAATTCAATAATATAGTGTATTAATAAGTATTTTATAAGTAATTGTCTATGTAACATTTTTATCGTATCTTATTTTATTTTGAAATCCATTTATGTGTATTATGGTCATCCTTATTTTATTGTACATTTGTTAACTAAACTATATTTTATGTAAGTACTCTCGGCCTTCAACTCAAGCATTTGCTTCAAGAAGGTACTTTAAATTTACTTAAATGTACTTTAAATGTTTTTGTGACTTGAAAAAAAAAAATAGCTGACCTCATAGGGTGACAAGAAATTTGTTGATTGAATCGATATCCTTGTATTAAAATAAAAATATTATTTTCCCTCTGTATCAATAGCAAAAGTTATAAGATATGCTCTCCCGAACAGTTTTAATTGAGTTAGAACCTTTTGGTTTTGAACCCATGATTAAACTAAATAAATATAAATTAATGAACGGATTGCAACAAAGCAAACTTTCACTTGTAGAACTTTATATAATATACATCATTAGCAAATGATTTGGTCTATACGAATTATAATATTGAAAAATTACATTTTTTTTTTTTCAATCCGTAGATTGGTTGAATGATGAAATACTCCTCCATTCTTCTCTATTCAATGCGACTCTCTTCAATTCTCTGTATGGCTCTGTTCCTATATCCAACATGATTTGTTTTTTATATGACTGCCTAGGTCTTCCTATTCCTAACCCCCCTTCGGGTTTTCCCTCCATTATAGTCGTTAACCGTGTATTGTTTCTTATGAGATGTCCTATCCACTTCTTTCTTCTCTCCACGATTGTCGTCCATATTGATCTTTTTTCATTTATCCTCTGATACACTTCTTCATTTGTCACTCATTCTGTCCAAGAAATTTTTAAGACCCTTCGCCATCACCATGTTTCAAAAGCTTCTATTTTTCTTCGGTCCGCTTTCATTATTGTCCACGATTTTACTCCATATAATGCCACACTACATACAAGTGTTCTTATTAATGTTTATATTTATTGCATTTGTGGTTAGTAATTTGTACTTTTTGAAAAACACTTGTTTAGAGCCTGTGCTATTCTACACCTTATGTCTGAGGCACTTTTCCCGTCACTTGTGATCCTGCTTCCGAGGTATGTATAACTTTCCATTTTCCAACTTAATACCGTCCATGATTATGTTGGTGTCTACTTGTTGTCTGCTGCCTACTAGTATCTTTGTCTTTGTCTTATTAATATTCATTCTATATTCTTGTTCAAGTGTGTTATTCATTTTTTGAAGCATTCTTTCTAGATTTTCTTCACTGTCTGCAATCATTGCAATATCATCTGCTATTCGCAGCATCTGAACTAACATCCCACCAATCTTGATCCCTCCAACATCTTCATCTCTCAGATCTTTTAGCGCTTCCTCAATATATAAGTTATATAATGTAGTAAAAATTAAAT
Organism: Pemphigus obesinymphae; assembly: GCA_025469235.1. Lineage (NCBI taxonomy): Eukaryota > Metazoa > Arthropoda > Insecta > Hemiptera > Aphididae > Pemphigus > Pemphigus obesinymphae. The sequence goes on from JAIPRL010005753.1 coordinate 3,151, forward strand.
AAAACTATAAAATCCATTAATTATATACAGGGTGGATTTTTTTTTTTTTTTCAGGAGCCTGGCTATATCTCGAGAAGTTTAAATGGTTTTTTTGCCATTTTTTGCAGAATGTTATTTTTACATTTATTTTTAGATTTTTCCGTTTCTAGTTTTTTTTTAGTTTTAAAATTTGTATCCCCCTCCTTTGTTTGTTAAAACTATATCAACTATGGTTTTTCAAATGGAAACCTATGATTTAAATTATAAATTATTAAATAATATATTTTTACTGGAATTTACACGTTATAAAATTTAATACACGTCAAATTTAAGTAGTACCGTTGTACATCATTATTTATTATTAACATCAGCTATTACGTAACTATTACAGTACATCTCCACTTTACTGTTTTTAAATTTCAATGCTTATTACTTGGAAATAATTTATTGGATTAGAAAAATTAAAACGTAAAAATTTACATAAAAATATAAAATATAATAATATTTAAATTATATAAAATTGTCGTTTAAAAATCCGTATATATAGTTTTAATAAATAAGAAAAGGGGATAAACATTTTCAAATTATAAAAAATATAGAACTAAATGTACAAACAACTTTATAGAAAAAACACCTACTATATTATAACACTATATTATTATATCGATGTGTATATGAATATGATCAATTATAAAATACAGTTTGCATGTCCTTATTTTTCAATAACTTTTAATATTCATGACAAATGTCATGTAATTCGAGCGCAAGTTTTGTATATAATATAGATATGTAATTTTCTTTGAAAATATATTTTGGAGCACTATAGAAATATGATAAAGATGGTATTTTAAGTAACTAAAAATTACATCGATTTCAATATAGTAAATATAAAAAAAAAAAAAACTATTTTGAATTGTACTAAAAAAACAATAAAAACACACAAATGAATTCATCATAAAATTATTGATTTAAAACTATGCATTTAAGAGGATAATGGTATTTCAATATCGTCATATGACATATTTTGCAAAGGAATATTAATATTTAATTTTAATGAAATATAGCCAAAATATGAAATATAATTATATATCATAATTATTTATTATAAATTAGTTTTGTTAATTTGTTTATTCTCGTACAATTTCCAATAGCCCAGCTAAAACCAAATAACGTGCAAAGAACATCAAACTTAATTTATTAAATATATATGCCTATGTGATTTCTTATACCATAATATATAATATAATGTCAAACTTTTGTACTACAAGTAAAAAATGTATAAGTAAATATGCATTTTATTACATTTAATACAATTGGATCCCTCGCACAACTGTAACAAATAATTTGATAGATACAATTAATAAATACTAATAACATTTTAAAGTATGAAAATGTATTACAAAGATAACTTTAATAGGCTATAGGTAGGTGACTATATCTATATTATACTCGTATTAATATCACGCAATTCATAACGAAATTACATTATACGCTTAAGAGAATGTCAGCGTAAACTATTTTCATTATAAAACTCATGCCGTTTTCATTTTGAATAACTTACAAATATCTTAGAAATATGTAACAAAAAATGTATTATAGATAACACAACATTTATAGATAACATAGTGCCCTACATGCCTTTTTTTTCAATATTTTTTTTTTATGAGTTAAATTTTTTTTAAAAAATTTAAAATGTTAACTTTTAAATAATTAGTATTAAATTTACTTTGTACAAAACGTAGAGTGCTAGGTAATATATTATCTATCATTTATGTTTTGTTTTAGCTTATTAAGATGTTTTTAAGTTGTTATAAATCAAAAAAGTAAAAGTAATATTTTCAATAATATTTTATAAATTAATATAAAACAACCATAATAAAAAATTATATTTATGGGACCAATAATTATTCATTTTTAAAATTGATTTAAACATTTTTAGTCGTTAAATTTTTATTTTCCTTGAAATTGTCTAAAAATTTTCTATAAACAATCCCTTTAAAATGGTCGCGCTGATATCCTCTTCAGGAAATATAATACCTGTACGAGTGTATGTATACGAGCCACATAGTAATATTGTGTTTTTGTATTTCCAATTTCATGAACAATTGGTTGATTTTAAAATATAATGATGATCTATTTACATAATTAATAAAGAGAAAAAATCTATGACATGCAGGAATTATATTTTTATATATTATATTTATATAATCATAATTATACATTTTAAGCAAAATATTCATAAATTAATTATTACGTTATTCATATAGTTGTAAAAAACTTGAAATTAAATTTATTGGAAAAAGAGTCGGTGATTTTATTACTCCTTCAGTATAATATGGAACTAATTTAAAAATATCAGATGAATGTTGATTACATACACATAATTAATAAGACATTTTTTAGGGGTTGAAGAGTACTATATTAAATGATAAAAATGAACGAGTTAAGAGGACGCTACACACACGTTTGTTGTTTGTGTTTTACATACGCATAACATAGAAAACCTACGTACCCCATTCTTACTACAGTTTATTTTTAATTAATATTAAAGTAAATTCACCTATTATCAAATCTGTAGAGAAGAACATAAACTATGCCGTAGCGTAGATTTTATTTTTTTTATTTTTTTTTTTAAAACAATTTATGAGTAGTAAAATAACTCATTTTTATAACTATTTATATAACTAGATTTAAAAATGAAAATTTTAAAGTAACTCTACGCTACGGCATAGATAATGTTCTCCTCTACAAATTTTATAATAAATAAATTTACTCTAATATTAATTATAAATAAACTGTTGTAAGAATACGTACGTCGATTTACTCTGTTATGTATATGTAAGACAGAGACGACAAACGTGTGGATAGCGTCCTCTTAATGACAAAAATGAATTGCATTTGGTCAGGTCGTATATTATACCGAACTCGTGAGAATTGTTCGCCCCAATATATTAACTTAACTGGATGATTATTATAATTACCTAACTGTAAGAAGTTAAGTCAATGCAATAGAAATCGAAACTAGTTAAGCAAGTCTGTTAAATGTTAACGAAAAATATAATTTTTCATTTAATTAAAAATTTAAAAAAATACGAAATTCTTAACTAGAAAATGTCAACTCATGTCGTAAGGACTCAATAGTGACAAATCCAGTGTAGAAGACACCGCCGTGCAGATAAGGAGATTGTTAAAAAAATTAATTTGCATGGAACTCGAGAAAATAAAATCGAGTAGGTACCTGTACGACATTACACGTGTCGTGGACGGTTTTTGGTGACATTTTCGTACGACGGCTACTCGTGATAAATTAGGTTAAGATAGGTTAGTTTACAGAATTTAAGTTTTTAGTTTATGGAATGAATATGGGAGAGTGACTTCATGTAGTGGAAGTTTATATGATTTAAAAATGTAATCACGAATATTAATGAGAAAATGCGCAGTTGGGCCGAGAACGGGTAATGGCTTGTGAACATTGTGCCAAGAAAATATAGAATCTCGAGGGTAAAGAATTGTATAATAAATCAAAGTTTTGATTAATTAAACTTTCCAATAAGAACACTAACTGGACAGCCATCTACGACGGATGCTATAACTATGGCAGACCAGCCACTTTGTAACCATTTGTAAAATATTAGAGCAGACCGGGTGACGGCGTCGATTTTAATATAATACTCCGAGAGTAAACTTCAAATATTGTGATTTTTTCATGTTTTTTTTAATTTATTACAGTCTATACGCGGGCGGCGTCGTATAATTTTATGTAATTGTAGTCCGATTTAGCATGAAGAACAGATTTCATACACGAGTAATAACCGAGAGGTACCATACTACCCCACATGGAACATTTTTACGTTTTTCGATAATTATACCGAATTAGTTGGAAAAAAACGCAACAATTCCCACAAAAATATATTTTTAATTTGATTAAAACTCGTATGATGTCTAAGAGTTAAAATACGAATATTATAAAATAGAGAACATTACGATAATATATAAACAACCAAAATCGACATTTCATAAATTATCAATTAATGCAATATAAAAAAGTAAAAAAAAAAAAAAAAAAATGTTTTTGCACATACAACATTCAATATAATATGTAGGTAGTTTAAGTATTTTAAAACCCCGATGATATTGTCTCCAAAAATATGTCCTCTATATTAGTATATATTTATTTGTATGTACGTATAACCTCTCTGAGTATTATAACTCTTATTATATTATTATATCTCTTTTTTAAATGACATTTTGTTTGTTTTGCGTAAACGTATTTTTAAACAAACATCATGATACATAATAATAAAAAAAAAATTGGCCTTATATGGGACCTGCACTTATAAATTACTTTTGTAATTAAATTAAACATTTTTCGAATTGTATTAATAAAATGTCTTAAAAATTACCTATGCAACACCCCTTAAAATGATGACGTCATACAAAGCAATTGAAAGTGGTTATTTTAGACCAATAACCAAATGATAAATGAACATACTTTCAGTTATCCAATTTAAATTTTGAAAACTAATATAAATTCGTATATTTCTATTCTTTGTTTTGTAGAAAAAAATATTTTTATTTGTTTCATTTATTGACTATAAAATTTAATAATATTATTATAATGTGTGGAATTAAATTAAATAAATAAAAAATTTAATTCAAAATATTTTTCCTACAAAACACAAAATAAACAATATTTTTTAATAAGATGATAATTACGCAGGAAAAATATATTTGTTTTTCAAAATAAATTGAATAATATGAATGACGTGAAATTTAAATGACAAAAAAATAATAATGAATAAATTATATTTATATATTATAGGTATATAAATTAATAACGAAAAAGATATATATATATATACAATAATATCTGAAAATGGACCAAAAATTGTACACATACTCAATGGGGTGACCCAATACCAAAAGTTTTGACATTTTTTTTCTACCTTTAAAACCTAAGTTTTGATATTTGTATATATAATATATTAACATAAAAGTAAAAATAAATACACCGTTGTATTTCTTACAATTTTCTCATATAAATCAATATATCATATCATTTTTGCTCATTTTGAATTTTCAAATTTGCAGGAAATATAATGGAATTATTTTTATTAAAATATTAATAAATGTATTGCAATATTTTAAGAATAAATGTAAAAAATCCGATTTTTTTTTTTTAAACCGTGTATTCAATTAGGTTTATTAAATATCAATAAATAAATGATATTATTATATTTCCTGCAAATTTCTCATATGAATCGATATGTCACATTATTATTTTCATCCTGGCGACATCAGGCTACACTGAGCGTCAAAACGTTAAAAATGGGCGAAAATTATGAAAAATTATGTAGCATATCAATTTATTTAAAGAATTTTATACGAAATATCATGGTGCATTTATTTTTACATTTATCTCGAAATACTATAAATGACAATTTTTAAAGGTAGAAAAATATTTTAAAATTGTCATCACTGTGTCACTCTACTGAGTATGTTTACAAATTTTCAGTATTCATTTTAGAAGCACCCTGTATATTTAATAACAGAATACTAATTGAAGAAATAATTTAATTTTCTCACACATACCATAAAGTTCATATTCATCGCCAGATTATAATAATGCATGGATTACAGGACACTATAAAAAAAAATAATCGCCACACAATGATATATATCGTCGGCTGAGGGTAGAAAACGGTTAAATCTTAACTTTTATATATCGGCTCTATCCACAAATATATTTCAAATTTTAATGCACATACGTTTAGCGAGAAATAATACCTACTGATATATTTTCACATGCCTATTTATAAAAATATCAATACAAACAAATCTCTTTGTTAAAATATAAACCAATCTAGATGATTATGTAATTATATAATTATATTATTTTTTGATGAATGAAATTAAGTCAAATCACAATTTAAAATAATAATATATGTGAACAAAAACTGCTATTATAATATACTTCAAATAATGATGGTACAATGATTACCGTAACACAATTATTTTGTAATAAGCTGTATACTAAATTATAATATTGCCATCAGAATAACAAAGTGCCTCTGATAAACTAATATATTAATTGATTAATCAATATTAATTAATATATAATAATAATAATTAATAAATTATTAATTACTGAGAGCTGAAATAACGCATACGTGGAAAAGCCTTTTTTTAATCATTAATTTCGTATGAATTATATTTTTCAAAAATGATATAGTAATCAATTTTGTTATATTTTACCCGCTTTACAAAAAAAGGCATTCACTTTAAATTGAAATTTGAATTTTAATATGATAGCAATAATAAAAACGATAATTAAAAAACCAAATATCGCTCTCCAGAAAAATTTATAATTTTGTATTAGCCATTTTTCATTCTCGGTCAACGATATTTCCATATATTTATAAACATTTTTCAAATTACTGTAAAATATGTATAATAATATTATATTAAATTCGTAAAGTACGTATAATATTATAATAATGTATTATTTATAAGAAATTGTTCTTGAAGACAGAATATGAATAACAACGACCAAACCTTTTAAGGTTTTGGTGACACGATAAAATGGATGTAAAATAAAAAATAAAACGCTGTATTTTCAAAAAGTTCAAAGTGAAAAAATTCAGTCCCTTTATTCGTTTGAATAAAATTTAAATAAGATCATTTTTTTGTACCATTCTTAATAATATGTTAATATTATAGATTTATACTATATTATTATTGTATCAGTGTATAATATTGTAAAATTCAAATATTTTCCAGAAAACCACAATTATTTAAACGTTTATACACAATATATAGCTATCTCTATAATAAATAATAATTCAAAGGAACGCATAAAATGATTATTTTTACAAACCTTTTTATTTGTAAATACCTATACTATATTTACTTGACGACATTTTTACTTTCTCGAAAAGTCAAATCATTAGTGGAATTAATTATAAAATGGCAAATTAACAAAAAAAAAAATGAGATACATTTGAAATAAAATTTCTCAACAAACAAAACTCTAATCATAATCCAACAAATAGCAATTAAATCATAATATTTTTGTTGACCAAAATATACGTATAAACCCGTTTTAAAAATGCACGTCGAATTAGTTCTTTCATGATATCTATTGGTAACTATATATATAATATATTGATAACATAGTATCTATTGGTTTTACAATGAAAGTTTTTTTTAAGTCCATGCGAATTTGATCATTTGATCATCTCCAATAGTGATCCTGTACTTATGAGATAGACTATAGCCCAGTTATTTATTTAAAATAAAATAATTACATTAATCTGTGAATATCATTCTAATAGCAATTATTACTCTGAGTATAACTAATATTTTATCTGGCCTAAGATTGAAATATTTTTTCATACATGCGTTTTTTCGGAAATCTCGAAATTTCAGTCTTACCTAATATATTATAATTCAAAAGTCCTCGAAAGCCTTTTTTTAATTAAATGGACGATGTATGGAGTAAAATGTTTACCCAAATAAAATTGGACCGTGTTATTGACAAGTTATAAAACAATTTAATTTGCATACGTAATTACATTATACTAATTGAAGTTGAAAACTTATGGGTATCATAATGGTATAATTATTGTCTATATAATAAATTATGTAATTATTATAACACAGTAAAAGAGAAGTATACGAAAATGAACTCGTGGATAAGGATTATATATCATGTACAAAATGTTAATAACAAACTGTCATATAGAAACGATCTTGTATTAATATATCTATCAAAATAAAATAATGTATTATTACTTTTAATTTTAATATGAGTTTGGTCTTTAAACATTTTCGAAACATATTCCTAATAACATGAACTTTTAAATTATTCGACGAAAATATACATTTCGTACAGTAGCTCTATAATATTATTATTTCTAAATAGTGAACATAATATACTGGTCCCAAAATTCTAATTTATCTTTGACTAATAAATATATATATACGAAATTCGAAAGTAGATAATAATATAAATAAGGGGCTCAGCTCTTTTGATGATTCCATGCGGTCACAATTAGGCAAAGGCACTACATAAAGATGTATTTACTACATTATAATAATTATTATTCACACTAATACTACGATAATTATATGAACTTTCATAACATATTTTCCCCGGATAATGGGTACAGAGAACACCTCACGATTTAATGGTGTATTTACAATATTATCAGTGTGGGAGATAACTATTATTAATTAATTCGAAAATTGACACGGGCATATAGTTTACATCAAAATATATTTTGAAAATGAACATTCAAGTATAGCAAATTTTTGTCACCAATAGAAAAATTGATATCTTTAAATGTATACCAAGGTACTCCACATATTTTGATTTCAATCTACTTGACTGTTAAATAATGTAATATCGGTTTTGGTTGAACCAATTTCGACTGACTTATTTAAATTCGTTTTAATATTTGCATCATACTATCAGTACCAATAAACTATTTCCAGATTTCGGAATACAGTATTAGAAATTGCATTTTATTCCTTAGCAAAATAATTTTTAAGAGGTAACCGTATATAATTTGCCGCTACACTCCAATGTAAGAATACTTAAAATCTAAAATAACTAGTACCCCTTAAAAACATTCCTAGGACTTCTTATATTTAGTTAAATAATAGTTAGGTGTATTATAGATACTACTTAAAATTTTTTTATTGAAATCTAGTTTAAATAATTTTTGTGGGGTATTAGTTTGGGAATTCAATAATCATAAATTATTCGAATACATATTTTAAATATTTTTTTTAGAAAGTATTCAGAATATGTAGGTATTTAAAATAAATTTCAAATATACTTTACCCAACTCTTAATCCATTTTCTAGATATCTATAAAAATACTTTCAGAATTCAAACCCTATACAAACCAATGTTTCTTTATTAAATTTTTAATTTTAATTGTTTATTTATTTAATTTTATTCGTATCTATGTATAATAATGATTGCACAGGAAACGTATTTTTACGAGTAGGCTTAAACTTTTTATTTATGACGTAACAATATTGCCTATTTATATTATGATTACTCCGATAATAATTATAACATACATTTGGGAAAATTCGAATTTCATTACTTATCGTTTTATCGGTGGTTTAAATTATTTTTTTCCTATTTGTTTTAAATTTTAAAATTTTAGACATTTGACGTTTAACATTCACAAGTTTTAAATGTTCAAGTATACTTATCGAACAAAAACTCTATGATCCGTCTTAGTTTAAGGTCTCGTATTTTATTTAGCGTATAATTACTTCTCTTTTACCATAATTATTTCATCAAACTGACCCACAAACAGTTTTCGAGCAAATGTCATGATTACATAACAATAAAAACTGGTATATATAAGTACATATATCAGAGACCATTCTTGGGGATTACTATTAAAATGTATTTTAACATTTTTTTAATTGTGAAATTTTCATTATTCAAAGAGAACGCTTCTGAAGCAAGTCCGACACAGAACCCCACAAAAAAAAAAAAAAAAAAAAAAAAAAAAAAAAAAAAAAATGGACGGTCCTCTCGTAAACGTCACATGGTCGTGTAGAATTTATTGTTTTATACTTCCCGCGGTAAAAATGTGTGGTTACGCGTTTGGTATATTATAACTGAGCGTACGCGCGCTTACCTCGCAGTTCCCCGCAGCGAGTATCTTCGGTATAATTATAATAATAATTAATTGTGTACAGTATAGGATTAATTAAACAAAAAAAAATTTCGATTTTTTTACTCAGTGGCAAATTTCGGGAGAAAAAAAAAAAAAAACTCAAAAAACAGACAGAGTCGGTGGATTTCGCGATCTCGGGTATGCACACGACGACACGCACGTCTCCGAACACCGTTCCGTTCGCGTCGGCGGACCGTTAACGACAGCGGTCCCCAACGTGTTCGAGCACGGCGCTTACGGCCGAAGGGTCTCCCTCGCCACCGCCACCGCCACCGCCGCCGCCGCCGCCGACCGCCACCGAACGAATCGCGAGAATAAAATGGTGCGTGTGTACACCGTGGGGTGTATAATTTTGGCGGGAATGCCGCTAGGGGGGGGGGCACATTTCTTGTTTTGGAAAATATATTTTCCGTCATTCTTGTTCGTCTAATTATTTTCGTCGGACGACAATGATTACCGTCTTACTGTTGTACGTCGCGGAAGAATAATAATTACGCGGTGTGTGTTTTATTGTCGTGTACGTCGATTTTGGGCGTTGAATTTACAAAAACAAAAAAAAATTGACCGCCAAAAATCGGTATTCAATTTCAAAAAGAGTCGGCACACTGCGGAGTGTTCGAGGGCGGAAAAACAGAGAAATCGTCGGGACCCTCGGCGGTTTTGCCAAAAAATACCACGACGTTCTTGAATATTCTTTCGGTACACTCTGTGAGTAATTTTAACGGGTTAACCGAGTTCAAACGAAACGAAGTTTGTTCCGGAAAACAACCGCTTTTCTCGAGGGTGAATGATTAATGATTAGCAGGGGTAACACAGAATATGATATAGAGAGAGTATACATTCGAAGAAAGAGAACACGGAGAGATTAGGAAAAGGCGAGTAATAAAGTTGAGTGGAAACGAAGTAGATATGGGTAAGATATATTCGTGTGTTTAGGATCTGTTCTGCGGAAGGATGGTGATTTCGAGTAAGACGTAAGTGTATTAAGTGTACATAGATGAAAACTATGGATAGGAGAGAAAAATTTTGTATGATAAAAGGATCCCCATTGGATTTAAAAGGTAAATCTCATAAGACAATGATGATGTACGAATCAGATTATTGAACAATACGGAGTAAGTAAGATTAGTAAGAGGAATGTATGTTGAAAGAAACATTAGGAAAGGAAAACCAAAAAAGAGGTGGTAGGAGTAGAATGGAAAGTAATACGTGATGGGTGGTTTTAAGTGCTTGAGATCGAGTAAGTGAAAGTGAAGGACTAGGGTATGGCCGACCTCAAATAGTTGGGATAGAAGGTGAAAACGAAAAACGAAAGTAAGATCAATGATAATATTTTTTTATGGAAATACTAGTTAATGTAGTATTGCTCAGGGTTATTTATTTACCGTTGAGCGTACACATTAAAAGGCATATAATAATAAATATTCAAATTTTAAAAAGTTCATTGTTACTGCCAGTAAGCACTTTACTGGTTGGATCCAATACTGAATGTATTGAATTTTATAGCAATAACAAATCATTTATTTAGATAAAACGATTCTCAGTGAAGCTCGGTGTAATTTATTTTCCGACTATTACAATTTTCCGTTATTTTCAATAGTTTTTCTTTATTCTTAATATGCTTCGCAGAAAATAACAATCAACGTTTTTACAACACCGACTACGATATAATATACCGAAAAGTCCTATTTAACTCATTATATCCAAAAAAATACAACAAATATATAAAAATTCAAAATATCATAAAAAAATTATTGAAAAGTTGTCAAAAGTTTTCAAATTGTTTTTATATCAATACAGTGCTATAGTAAACACTTGGTATAAATTTAAAGTTTCTGGCATTATAATTTTCCAATTTATAATGATTTTCGGTAATTTTTGGTTTGTTTCTTTATGCTAAAGAAGTCTAATGATGAAATCAAATATTGATCTCTTTAATTTTCAAGCTAGATTGCATTATCCCGAAAATTAAATCTACCCGATTCAATACAGATTTGTGTTTAATATTCATCCCAATCCAGCTCAATCTAATCCAGTCCGAAAATATTGTACTCAACAGTATATTATTGATATCTTAAGTTCTAGTTCGAAATTTTACTTTGTTTGGCACATGGTATTCATAAAATATTTCGGAACCCGAAATTGCATCATGTTTTTGAGGTTCGTTAAAATACGGATGGGGTATATTAATTTTAATCGGCATTCGAAATATAGATACGTCAATTTTCACTAACGGAATACAATATAGAATGCTTTACAACTGAATTCGTTTGTGCCGACTATAGTCATGATACGCGTTTTCTCTTCAACTCTAACATTTTCGCAATGGACTCTGTTAAAAAATTGTATTGTCATTTTAAATTTAGTAAAATACGGCACGTTATTGGCTCGCCATGGTTATTACATATGTTTATTATTACTGTTAATAGCAGTATCTGTTTTCCCGAAATTTGATGGGCCAAATGTGCTTTTATCAATGCATGAACATTTTCGTTTGATTAAATTGGCAGCTCCCTTATGGCTGTAGCTATTTAATTAAGCATTAAGCAAATCTTATAATAAATTAAACTTAATACAATTGTGTTGACGAATTAATTTATAATTTATAGTTTTATTATCTAATTATAATTATCAGATTATCAAATTAGTTTATATACAATATTTTATACTAATAAGTAATAACCAACCTATATAATCTGTATATTATTATGTTTATCTACTATTGTTGGTACATATTTAGAATATAATGAAATTAATAATTAAACATGAATTACTGTTCCTAAATGAACATTCAATATTCAATACTATGAAATATTTATTTATTGATAGTAATATTAAAATATAGGATATAAGTATATGTGGCGGATATATGATTTACAGACGCACTGCATTGCTAAAAAAATAACTGATATTACGTATTTTGGTCATAAGATACCAACTAATTTAACAATCATTTTTTTATATTCATATGCACTTTTTGCGTTCAAAATGTATTATTTTACACACAAACACCGGCAATTAAAATACGTATTTTGAGGAAACATTAAATGTTTATTATTTAATACTTTTAAAATCGATATCCTTGAGAGGATGGCTAAACGAAAAAAAAAGAAAAGATGGCTAGTAACAAATACGCATAGTGCAATTAAATTTACGCCCAATGCTTCTACATTACACATTAAGATGGGGGGATACGTTTTCTTATACACCTTAATAGTTAATAATAAATTATTTTATTATTCACACGCAATTGTCGCATTTTAATAGTTTATAGACAATTATGAAATTTAAAATTCATTAAAGAAAAATGTCAAGTTAATTCTAAAAATAATTTAAAGTTAAAATGCATAATAAATAAAATTAATGTAAATTTTGAAATTTTAAATGCGCCGAAGCGAATGGTTTATTGTTTTCGTTAATCTTTTATGTGTAGTGTTATCTAATCTATCATGTCATGCAATAAATATAATGCGAATATTTCCCTGGCTAAAACGATTGTTTATAATGTGAACAATGTCAAGTATCATCCAAAGAGTACAAAATTTGAAACTATAATGAATTACAAAAGTGTAAATAATTGTATATGGAGATATACAGCGATAAAAAGAAAAATATTTCATCATCATAGTATAAACAAGGAATCCAATATTGCAAGTAACTTTGAATTTAGTTTTGATTTTCACTCAGATTCATTGAAGTCAATTTTAAATAATGTAATCATTAAAATGAAAAGTTTTCAAAAACATTAAAGTCCGTTGAAAAATCTATTGATATCATTTATGAGTTTAGTGTTAAGTTGAATTATACTATGAAATGCATGTAGTATATATTGTATATATTAAGTTAATTTATTACACAATATTGTTCAATTTAATATTAATTTATTATTTTTATGAGTAAATTTCATAACTCTGCTTTTAATTTTTTAAATGTAGAAAATGATCTTAAATATTACATAATAAATATTTACAGTTTCAATGAAATTGGTTACGCCAAATATGATTTGTCAATTTTTAGTACGAATATCCGTAGTTTAAGCAAACATTTTGATGAACTAATTGTATCTTTAAATTCTAGTAAAGTTAAATTCAATGTTATTTGTTTGAATCAAACTTGGCTAGTGGAAAATGTGTTAGATTTTAAATCACCTTTTTCCAAACGACAAATAAACTAAAATTAATTGTTTACAAATTTAAAAAAATTATGGAAAAAATGGTAAAACAATGCAGATGTTACTTCAAGAATCATACAAAATGTGTCCCGTTTAAAATATGGGGGACAATAGGACATTATATTCAAAAATGGGACAATCCCATTTTAAACGGGACGTATATTCACCCTAAAATATAGTGTATTAAAATTAATTATCTTCTAATTTTACCCAATATTGAATGAAAATAATAACATATTGAAAACATATTTTTAAATAAAATAAGCTATTCAAAAGGCTTATGTAGCTCATACATATAATTTATAATCTTACGGGACTTTAAGTATAATATTATTGTCTGAAATTATAATACAATAATATATTTGGTAAAAGAAGTCAGAATAATATTTGATATATTATTAAGTATGAACCTGATGAGCAGCAATGCCCCTGAATTGCCTATACGGGACGCCGTCTTAAGAAAACGAATTGCATATTTTGTAATCATCGAACTTTTTATTATTATCGATATTCCATAACTTTAATGATATCATAATAGAGTAAAACGCGATTGTACACTCGTACACATATTTAATGGTATGATTATATATGTTATTTACACGCAATTTGTACACAAAGTTGCCATTTTTCATTTATTTTTTATAGATACTATAATATATTATATTTAAAAAAAAAAGTATACTATTTATAAAATTGTATTCAGGCATTTATTATATTCAGGATATAATAACTCTCGTTACTTGTTAGTTATCAGTGTGTACATATTATCTAATATACCTACTGTAAAAATGAAAACCAAAATTAATTAAATATTTCCAATTATATTTAACAAATTAATACCTTTTTTAGAAGAATTTTCTCCTTGGTTTTAGCTGTACCCATAGCTAAGTTATAACCAATTTTACTCAGACTACTGCTCTTCCCTAATGTCTTTTGTCCAACATGAAAGTTGTATGTCTGTTCACCCGTAATCAATTGGTGTGAATTTTGTGTATACATAAAGCAGGACTTAAAGTTAAATGGATATATCTAGTTCTCGTGTAATAATTATCTCCTAGGTATTTATTGGTAGTCTCAGATTCGGTAGTACACTATAGTTTTCCACTTCTAAGTTGTTGCGGGAGATGATATTGAAATATAGTCGTCTACAGTAGCGAATCCTTGAACTTAATAAATCGCTAATGTGATATTGATGGCCTCCATCTTTGAATACATGTCTAACGGAATATTTATACAGGTATATCTATTCTGTATATTCCACTTCTTACGTTATGAATAGATATTTACATTTGATTTGTCTATAGTTTTTGTGTTTTCAGCCCGTACCTATTTATTGGTAGTTACTATACATAACACAGAATATAATACTTTATTATTAAGATGATGCCACACAAATGATTTTCAGTACTAAAAATCTATCCTTGAAAAACAAACGAAATGACTTTGAAACAGCCCGGGTTTTACAATTGACTCCGGAATGCCTCGACAATAATTAGAATGGATGATCGTTACCAAGATCTCTTTAATATCAAAAATATGTACATACCACATATATTTACAATATACTTATGTTTTAAGTTTACAACAATTGGCTGGGATTCATTGGGAGGAGATAAAAATAGTGATCCCTAGAGCTCATAGATAATAAAAGAATGGATAGGCCATGCCTATATTAGCAAAACAAGGAGTCACGGTATATATAGCGCTCTTACTCCAGCAAGGGGTCTTATCATAAATTGTATTTTACAACATGGATAATAAATATAAATACGAATGCATATACGATTATTTTTAAATTTTCATTATTTAATGTTATTTAATTATATAGTTATATTTATTATTTTATTTAATATATATTCTTATATTTTCAAGATCCCACGTAACCTCAAAATCTTAAAATGTTCAATTCTGTGTATGATAAACTCCATTCCTTTATTATCTATGCTAGAGCTTTACGTCCAGGAGGGATCTCAGGTTTCTCAGGTCTGGATATCTTCCGACAGGAATCGGAGAGTGCGAGATCTTCAAGGGAAGACCACAGGTTTTATCGCCCCTTGGTCGGTAGTTGTCCCAAACTCAAGATGTATGTTCGTGTCCCACTAGTCGTTAACCACCGCAATAGTTGAGTCCGCTTTGGAAGGTATCCAAAGGGCCGCCTGACTCCAGTAAACGGGTGGACGGTATCCAGGGAGCTCGCCTCTAACAGCCAACAATGACAGGGTGGCCTGGTTACTAGATCCGACGAACGGGTTGTATAATGACCCTAGATAATATTATTAACTATAATTCGATTTATTCGATATTTCCAACATGTTTGTACTTATTGATAAAAATGTGATAACAAAAAGTTTTTCATTAAAAAATCGCAGGTGCGACATGCTTTTAATATTTAGTTTAGGTGGACACATCTGTTGGGTTAAGGGAAAAAAATACAGTCATTATGTAGCCTATATATTATATATATATATATATAAATATGACGTGTTTGTGTAATCAAGTGTCATAAAATGTATAGTATAAGAATTATAAATCTAAACTAAACTTGGTTGTATCCTACCAGTGTACTTCGACATTATATTAACGATTCTTTTAAGCATAACTTGTTTTAACCTGATACATTAAACACTATTAATAATGTTATTATCTATACTTACAGTTTTTCAACTTGCACGAGTAGTTTTCACCATGCTAAATTGGACATTGACGCCTTTAAATTATGGAGATGCCTTGCACTCGTCCATACAAATGTATTATAACGTACATCCTAATCGTAATATGATGACAGAAAGTGAGAAAGAAATAAATATTAATACGTTGTCGTTGGACGCGAATTACAGTATTCATCAATCGATATATAATTTCCAATATATAGTATGTCTACTAAAAATATTGAACACGATGAATTGGGTAATGATAAAGTTGGGAAAGTTCTAAAAAACATAATTATATAGTAAAAATATCTGACGAGGAAAAACATATAAATGTGCATTTACATTAGAAATATTGTAAACATTTAGATTATATCTACGGGTGTTCAAATAAAACATATTTATTACTTGAGCTGATAGATTATTATTCGTTTCTAGGTACTGAATGGCCGAAAACTTTAAAAAAAATTTGCCGTATGAGTGATCCATCAAGCTATGTTTATAATTGTAAACCTCATGCTATATTTTTATTACGTGGGGCTACAAATAAATATAAAATGTTCGACGACAGATATACCGTTAAGAAGTTACAACTTTCAATTGAGGTCTCTGCTGATTATATGAACGTAGTTTATAAGTTGTTAAATAAATAAATTGGTATGACGAAAATGATTTCAAACAGTCCCCGATATAATGCTAACAACGATACATATCTCGGCGTCAATCAGCGTATTCAATCTACCAAATACACGAATGCTGCATCCGATAAAAGGGTATTAACAAGTATTGACTTAAAAATTATTAATAAACCTAAAATTGATCTTAAAGAGTTAAACGCAGTATATATATAATATATATATATATATATATATATATATATATATATATGAAGACAACGTGGGATGATCAATATATCCTATCGAAATTGCCAGCTAAAAAAAATATAGATATATTAGATACTACAAAAATTGACATATTTATTAATAGTACAGGTATATTCCTTCAAAAATGTTTGAAGTATATATAAAATATCATATGAGTGCTTTGTATGAGGATATAGATAAAAATATAAAATACCTGGATTTTTTGGATATTATGAACGAAATATATAATACATTTTACGATTACGCTAGAGTTATAATTTTTCATTTTAAAGAAAATAATGAAACACCATTGAGTTCATTGTACTTGAGTCTTTGTAGTGATTATATATAGATCATTTGGATTTTCGATGCCTTTCAATAGATAAAACGCTATCTTATGACAGTTAATGTATCGTTCAATCATTAAAAGACAAATTTTCCACTGAAGTCAATGAGCTCGAATACAAAATGTGAATCAAATTAATTTATTTGAGTATATTTCAAAAATTTCTATCAAAATCGGTCGTTATTACACAAAGAATAGTGATTTTCTCCAAATGTGGACTAAATTTGATTGGTTAAGCGAAAAATATTTTATAATTGGAAAAAATGAAAATCTCTTTTTGGACAAAGTTAAAAAACAAACAATAGACGAGGAAGAATTTCAGTTATCTTTTCCAAGAGTGTACAATCAAATATTACCGTGACATTTGAATATGAAATTCATTATCAATTTTCACAACCACATTTTAGAACAAATTGAAAGATTGACGAACATTTACTTAAACTAACACGTTACTTTGATTTTTATGTTATTCGTGTTC
The DNA here is from genome assembly GCA_025469235.1 of Pemphigus obesinymphae. Taxonomy (NCBI): domain Eukaryota; kingdom Metazoa; phylum Arthropoda; class Insecta; order Hemiptera; family Aphididae; genus Pemphigus; species Pemphigus obesinymphae. The sequence goes on from JAIPRL010005753.1 coordinate 21,343, forward strand.
ATGGAAATAAAAATCGATGATACTATTTTAAAAAATCTACAAAAAAACGTTAAATGGTATAAAATAAAGTTTTTTATACATATATCTATGTTCATCGGGCGCATATAAACGTAGTCAACGAACTATCGATATAGTTACTATATATACTTGAATTATAGTTAATAACATTATCTAGGATCATACGTAAGCTTTTTTTCGATATACCTATTCAAGATTTGTTGATATTTAAAAAAAAAATCATAAAACGTGTAAAAATGCACATGTAAAAACTCGGCTATGTAGGTCACTAGATAATTTTATTCTTTATAATTTTATTTCGATTTCATGTTCCTAGGATATTTTCACGTTGATGAAAATGAAAAATGTGTAAACATGTTTTTAATTAAATATCGTGATTACAAAATATTGACAAAATACTTTAGGTTTTCTACTTTTCTGTATGTTTGACGACGAGAATTACACTACATTACAAGCCTATTCTTAATCAGAACATATAATCAATAACGGTTATAACTTATACGAGTAGTTATAAACTATGCCAACGCTAGTTTTTACCAAGGCTGGGCATTAACGAGTTAAAAGCTAAAATTAAGTTAAAAAGTTAAGTTAATTTTAATTGAGTTACTTAAGGCGTTACTTTTTTACAGATTAACTTTTAACTTAATAAGCTACATTTTTATTAAAATTAACGTGTTAACTTCAAGTATAACATTATACAAAAGTATCGAAATTAAGTTAAATTTTGAATGAGGATTTTACTTTTTGGTACCCATACGCAATTTTAGTAGCTACCTAGAATAGCATGTACGTATAATCGATAAGAATCTATGCACCACTCACGCACACGCCGCGACGTTGGCCATTCACGAATATTGGGCTGAGCCTGGTCTTTTTAACTACACGGAGGCTGGTATTTATATCTATCCAGTATAGAAAATATATTGAAGTGATACGTACTGCTTATTTTATACTACATTAGTGTGAATCGAACAATAATGTAGTTATCTTGGCAGTTAGGAGTTATTTTCTGACTTCTTATTTATGCATGGGTTTTAAAATGACGTGTTGTATTTTTATTTTTACATGTAGGTATACACTTTTTCGGGCAGAGAAGTCCCCAGTAGTTTTTTTGAGCATAAAGAATAACCATCCTTTTTTACCTTCTTACGATATATAGGTATATCGACCTTTTTTCCTAATTAGGAAATTTTAACTTTTAACTAAGTCAAGTTACTTTTTTTTCAAAATTAACTTTTTAACTTTAAATGTTAATAAAAATATACGAGTAACTTTTGACTTAACTTAGCTTATTTTATTTTCAATTGACTTAACTTAACGAGTTAAAAAATATCATCGTTAACTTGCCCAGCCTTGGTTTTCACCATTCTCACAATCATTATATATGGCCTAATTGCAATATTATAGAATTGTTTTTAATCAGGGACGAGTAATTCTTTCGAACGACGGCAAATGTAACTTAGTATACAATATATACAGTTATATATAATATTTTTTCTATCAACCAATTAAATTTATTCAAATAATTTATATTTACACTTTATTAAAAGAAAATTGAATCTAGATATCTCTTAAAAAATTATAAAAAATAATTTGTGATTTTTGTAGTTTCCTATTAAATAATGAAATTAAAGTAAATCGATATTAGGTAGGTACTCGAAAATTTGTATTATTTCATCCATAGAAGAATATTTTACCATACTTAACAGGCAGTTAAACATTTAATTAGAGTAAAAATCAGCGATTAGTTTATCTGGTAGTTAAGTCTTCCAGTTAAGTTAAATCAGCTTTCATAAACAGTTTATCTGGAGAACATTAAAGACAATTGGAAAACTGAGCCTATGACGATCAAATGGATGTGCATAATAAATATTGCATTTTTTATATGCTATCAGTAGACTACTTTAGAAATCCATTATAAACAAACGTGAGTATAATACGAAAATTAAGAATGCATATTCTTGCGTGCATCGTTAATTTATAAAAAAAAAATTGCATAATACACTCGTATTTCTTAATTTTCATAATTTTTATGCATTATAAATCATAATTATTATCATTTTCTGTATCAAGTTCGTAAATACCATTGATTCATATGTTAGTACATTTTTTTTTTTTAATTTTTTAGATTTTTTTTATGCATATTGCGTAGTATAATTTTTCTATTTCAGTTCTTATGACTTCCGATATACCTTGTTACAATATACCTAAGTACCATATAAAAGTAATGAACATTTTTAAATAGGTTTTTCGAATTTTTATCTATTGTTTTTAAAATAATTTTAATTTTTCGGAGGGTTTTAAGATACGAAAATTGAATACAGGATTTGTAATAACTAATTATAAATAATATGGGATTGAAACTATATTGTTAAAATAAATTTATACTAGATATTATGAACAGTAATACTTATGTTATATACTCCATAGCTTCTCTCAGAATCGTTTTATTAAAAGAAATGGTTTATCATTGTTTCCAAATTCAATATGTCCACAACCAGTGTCCTACCCAATGAGCTAAGTGCTTCCAACCATTACTAATCAGATTTAATTTTATATCGGATCACCCGTTTCATCTGAATAATGTGTCTGCACTAACTTAACAATCCGAATGATGTTATATAAACCACTGTTTATATCTATTTAGTATAATAATCAATAATATGGGTATATAAAAGTATTATACGTACTTGACTATCTAATTTCCTAACTAAATTCGATTTTAAAATAAACACTGACGTAAATAACGATAGTCTTTTTTAAAAAAATTTTTATTATATTTTAGTTCAAAATTATAAATATTATTTTATATTATTATTATGATACAATCAGAGTTTAAGACAGGTAACCGGTTTTTATTTTTAAATCTAAGAAGCGGCCATCGTAAACCGGTAACCGAAAATTATATTTTGGAGTTATAAATTAACTGGTAAGTGTTTTATGTCGTTACCGGCAATTGTAACGGAACCGAAAACCCATGTTGAAAGTAACAAGAAAAAAAAACGATCAACCCTTTTCTAAGGTGCAAAAAAAATCATTATTTACATATTATTATGTTATAAATATTATTCGTTTTGTTTACCATGACTTCATCATTTTTACTTAGTATTTCTATTTATAACAATTTAACCTTTATTTTATAATACCTATTATTATATTATAATGTGACATTTAATTGTTTGGGTACTTTTAATAGTAGTTACATAGCTACATTTATAATATATATACAGGGTTTGTCTTAATAATGCAAAAGATTATAATAACGATTATAAATCGATACATTTTTTTAAATTGTTTTCTTTATAATTTTCTTAGTTTTCTGAATTATTTCACGATTAATATTAACTCATAGTGAAGAAAAACTTCGTTTGGACGAAGTAATATATAATAATATACGTTTTTAAATAAAATACTTTTATTAGTGTTATACGTCATCTAATAATTATTTTAACGTTTTTTTAATGCATAAATGCTAACTATTTTAATATTTTTAAGTGCGTACAAATCTGGACCTTCGTTATCAGTAATCACTATATATTTTTTTAAAGATTTAGTAATTTTACCATGTAAATCATTGTATATAAACCTATAATGATAATTGATAAATAATAATAACTAATAATTATAACAATTAACGTTCTCTATTCCGAGTTTCTCAATCGTTTCAGCCTTCACGCCCTTAGTTGGACATTTCAAATATTATATACGGATAGTGTTACCAGCGAAATAAATAAAATCTATTTTTCATATAATTTTTAAAAACTCCAAGTTGGCAACAGATTCTACGTAGGTTTTTTCGGCCTATAATGTTATCAATTTTGGTCAACTACACCCGACCCGCACGCAACGTTCAATACAATATTTCTTCAAAAGGTTAGATAACATATATGAACTGGTAATTGTTTAAAATCTGGTTAAGTTTTTTTTTGTTTTTTTTTTATTTGATTGAATTGAACGTTGAATACCGAATTGAATGTTGCATGCAATGGCGTAATAAATCATAAACAATCGTTCAATCAATGTTTACTAAAAGGATACTATTTATTGAACTATATATAATGTTAATCGATACTTTCTAATGGTTTGCATGTTTATTGCAGGGATTCGATTGAAAGATATATTTATATTTTACCTTTAATCAACATATACATCAAGAATAAAAATTAAAATCGTTTTTTTTCACTAAAATTCTGGTGGATCGTGTACAAATGACGAAATATTGCCTAAAAATGACAAAAAAAAAAATTAATAAATAAAACTCGTCTAATACTTCCGTTTATTTTTTCCGATTTTCCATGATTTTTTCCATTGTTTGTCGATAAAACGACCCTCTCTACCGTTACACCGCTAATAATTATACGTAAATATTCTGTTTCATTAAACAATGGAGGGAAGGGTTCAAACTTCACTCTTCCCCTTGAGCATCACGATCTTAAGAGTAATCACTTATCTATATGATGAAATTTAATTAGTTTTCATTCGAATTTCGGATCGTCAGAAATAATGATAGAAGAACAGACGGATCGGAAGAATGACAGTTAAAGTGAGTAGACATATTATAAATGAAAATGTGAGGAATTTTATTATCTTAAATAGAATAACTTTGAAAAAAAAATTATAAATTAAAACCCATAATAAAACTTATTAATAACAACAATTGTTCAAACTGTCAATATATAATGACAATATGTTCGATTTCATCCGATTTAATTTAGGAAATGTAATTTCTTGTATAAATATATATATATAATAATATTGATTATAAATATAAATATACAATAATAAATGTAATTAATTGTATGTTTAATCAATGATAATACCTATATTTATTTTTATGGAAAATGAAAAAGTCTCCACATTCATATCGCATGATTAAATCATTAATTAAATAAATAAACTAAAAATGTTTTTCTTACGCGTCCTATAATAATAGGCTAATGAAATCACATACTTATTCAAAACTGAAATCGAACATTGAAAATTATGTAAGCCAATCATCCGCTTATTGGCCTAGACTAACCTCTACACTAAAGCGTTAACGTATTAACTGTACATTATGGTAATCATTAGGGAACGGATTTATATGTAAATGCGTATATTTATTAGAATAAGCTATTTGAAATCTGATAAGAAATGTGCACGATTTATGTGATAACAACAATTTTATTTTGCATATTTTAACTTTTTCAACTTTTTTTCATATAATGTTTTTTACTTATATTTGCACATGTTCTTATTTCTAGCTTTAAAAATGATTGAAATTACTTTTTTTAATGCTAAACATTTTAAAATCACGAGTACCAACTTTCCAGTGTATAATAATGTATACTTTATTAGACAAGAAATTTACATATTTTGCATATTTAAAAAAAAATGCACATTTAATGCATATTTGTAACATATTATAGTATTTTTAAATGCATGTTTTGATCATTTTTTTTTTTCTGCATATAAATCCCTAGTTCCCTAGTAATCGCCTATCATATATAGTATAATACTACCACAACACGGCTAAATCGTATAAATTATAATCGTTAACTTGTAAATAATAAACTTACAAACTTTGTATAATAATTCAAAACGGTGACTGTCATCCTTGTCGGTATTTTTCGCCGGTTTTCATTATTTATAAAATTAACCGCATATACTTAGCGTCTAAATATAATACAATATAATATAAAATAAAATAAAAACAAGAATATTAAATTACATTGTGTTTTTAATAAAACTGTGTTTTTTATGTTACGGTTTTGTTTCATACGGGAAAACGCAGTCTCAAGTAAGACTACCCCGACGGGCCAAATGGTGGAATAATTATATTCGGCAAGGTATTTTACTTATTTGACATATTCCACAACATTTATTTGGAACATTACTTGCCAAATGAACATTAGCGAGATACTATTCATTCACCTATTATGCACCACACTTAATGAGAAACCTAGAATAAGGGGCAGAAATCGCTTGAACATATATGAGTGGATTTAACGTGGAAAATTCTTCGAGGCAAGACTATTTTATCGACTGTTACTATAAACAGAAACGATATGAGAGAACGAGGTTTTTCAATTTTGGCAAAAGAGTTTATCGCGAAACCATCTGCAGCTGTTGGACGTAAGTTTCCCTGGTCTAACTCACTGGATGAAATAAAATGATATAAAATTAAAAAAAAATGTCCAGTCGTAATGGTGCCTGTATAATATATGTTGGATATGTACGTAGTTTTCTCTCGCGTTTACAGGGCGTATAAAATAATAACTTTTATACGATATCGCTTTCGCACGAATCGACCGGAAGAAATTCCGTTTTCATTTCAATACCAAATTTCGTCCGTGCGACGGTGAAACGCCTATGTACGTATTACGATTGATTACTACAGTTGATTAATGTTCGAGGTACCTGAAAACTCAAAACACTCCATAGAAAACATCATTTCCTCGAGATTCACACCAAATTTTACTGAGTTTATTCTGCGTCCCCTTAAAAAAAAATTCGTTTTCTGTTCCCTATGATGGCGGGGATAGAGGTTAACACATGTTTGTTATATAGTTCCAGGGAGAGAGGTGTGTAATTTTTAAACATTCATAACAAAAACGAATAGGTCATTACCATTATTATATTATAAATAATTATACATACTTTTAAATTTTTTCCCCGCGAACGTTTAACACATTCAATTTTACTTAAGTCCTGGATTTTTATAATAGATGTTTTATAACATACAAACACATATTTATAAAATACATTTAACATAAATCAAGTGCAAATATTATGGATAACTGAGTTAAAATTATATTTATAATAATAATATATTTATTTTTTTAATACCTCAAACGATGTTTATTAACCAACAAATTATAGAAATCTGACCCCTTCCATTAATGAGATTTATGCGTAATGTACAAAATATTATAATATTTAAAGTTTACCAAATTTTTTAACGTATACGAATGAAATTAAAATCTATTTATACTTAAAATATTATTATTATGTGATACAAATAATATACCTAATATTATTAATGAATAAATACTTAATTATTAATTAATGTCTAATCGATATAAAAATGTGTAATTGTATATAAACACTGAAACACGTGAGTCAATATGGTTATAATATAAAGGAAATTATTACGTTAGATTATGTAACGTTACAAAATATTATTTATATTATAAATATTTTATTCCCAAAATTATATTGATTACAAATAATGCTTATTGTGAAATAGTTACAATAAATAATTATAACTGAAAAACAAATAATTAAATTAAATCTAAAAAATTTAATTTTACAAAAATATATAATTTAATTTTGAATCGCTATTTTGTACTGAAGTTAATAATAACATCGTTAACGAAAAACCTATATGCAAAATAAAAGTATATATTTTTGTGGAATCGAGTTTTTTCGATTTTCTTTAAATAAAAATCAATAAGTACTCCAAATCATATTTATTTTACCGTATTTATTATTCATTAACTGTATGATTAGAGTATAAAATAGCAGTTTTTAATTGGCATATATTATTTTAAACTAATAGTGTTATATTGCATTATTTTTCCTTTTAATATCTATTTGCCAGAAAAAGAAAATTTGTTTTATTTTTAAACCAAAAGGTATAACGTTTTGATTAATTATATTTGATTCTCTGTATCTTTACAAATATGTAAAATATCAGTACCTATTTTAGTTAGAAAATTCGTTTGGAATACGTTAATTGTGGAAAAAAATCCGCTTTTCGTCCGCAGCCGACGTAAAGGTTAAAACCTCCACCAGGACGAAATAGATAATCAAAATTGACTTGAACCTTGAGGAAGGTACTTTGAGTGTTTTCGATTATCACGCTGTACACACAGGTCAGGTATTTATTGACCCACGCGTGATTAAAAAAAAAAAACAACAACAACAACAACAAATACGAAGAGAACTTTAGTGTGTGTTTTCGTTTTTTAATCGATTTGCCAAACTCAATTTCGGAAAAATGTAATATACTGTAAACGTATACTATAACTACTATATGTTTACGTGTACATAATATTATATATATATATATATATATATAACTATTAGATTAACTAAATGTTATCTGCGGAAGATTTTTCAAAGTTTTATTTATTTTTATATACCTTTTTTTTTTCTTTTTAGTATTCAATCCGTATATTTGTCTACGATAAATGTTCTCTCCGTGATTCTCTGCCTTGTGCTTTATCTTTGAGTTGTCTGTACGGATCGACTCTCGCACCTTTGTTTGCTTGACTTATACAACACGTTCTTGGCCTACCTCTTCCGCATTTCCCTTCTATATCATACCTTCCAGTATGATGCTATGGAGTCCTTCGTTGTGTCCTAGCGTATGACCTACTCATATTCCATCGCCTCGATCTTAAATCATTTAGAAATTTTCTTTTTTCTTTTACTAAATCTAATACTTGTTCGTTTGTCTTCATTTCCGTCCAATTTTACGCCAACACCACATTTCTAAAGCTTCTATACAGTGGTTTCGTCTTTTTTGTTCGGCGTCCATGTTTCACCGGCATATAATGCTGTACTCCGTGCATATGTTTTGATTAAACGTTTTCTTGTTTTTAGATCTCCATTTTTTTTTTTTTATGTTGGTGATTTACTCTTAAGTAGCAATACCTTTTTTGCTTGGCCTGTTCTACTTTTTACCCGTATCATCCTTTCACAGACCCGTGCATATATGTATATATTTACACTTAGCATGTTACGAATTACTCCAAAGGCGTTTTGGACGGAATTAATAAAACGCTACACAATATTATAAAAAAAAAAAAAAATTGTACGCGTAATATTTATGCACGTTTCGACGACATTGTTTTCAAAACATTTTTTACAACCATATAGCTGACGGTTACGTCTGTACGGATATACCTATTATATAATATAACGCGCGTTTAGGCATTATTATTGTTCGTTTCGCGTTTTCAGTGATATCCGCGCAAAGGACATTACAGCAGGGGTCGGCAACCCGCGTAGCGATTTTGTGCGGCCCGCGATGACAATTTATAATTAGTACAAAAATATTGTATACTACATTAACATTATGTTTGTTGATAAAATAAAATAAATAAGATAAAACTGGTATTTCTTACGA
>JAIPRL010005754.1:0-30472 GCA_025469235.1 Pemphigus obesinymphae
CCGAAGCTACGCTCAGAATCGTTTTATTGAATGCAATGATTTATCATTGCTTTCAAATTCAATACATCCACCAAAAGTACCCTGCCCAGTAGCGAAGTGCATCCACTAATACTGACACCCGACGAGCTAAGTGCTTCCACAACCTACTGACCGGCTTTTTATTATTATTATTATTAAAAACTCCAAAAAATCACCAATGTTCATATAATTATTCAACCCTTTTGTCTTGATGTTAATCTATGTTAACTAAATAATTACACGTATATACTATTTTTTAAAACATTAAAATAATATCTAAGGGTGTGGTCCATACGTCAAACTTCGAAAATAAATATTAAGTGTGTGCTTGAAGGTGAACACAATATTAATAAGTATGGTAAAGTTTGCTCATACACACGACTTTCGACCATGTTTTTTGTTTTACCGCATCTCACGCGTCAACTAGAAAAGCCAAACTTTATATAGGAGGGGACACCCCGTAGGGAGCTTATAATAGTAAATCGCGGGGCTGTCATCCTGACGGGTTGTTAACACTATATTTCATATTGGATTTTCGAGAATATAACTGTACTCGGGCAATAATCGGCTACAATTTATTATTAGTAATAGTATAGTTATTAGTTATTCGACTACTGGCGAGTTTTTAAAAGTAATTTCGATAAATATTACGCTCAAACGAGTACACTCTTTCGGTTATTTTATCGCAGGTGTTTATAATTTGGTGAGTGCACAGGCGAGTAGCAAAAAAAAATAAAGTGAATGTGCGTAAACGGGTTTCCCCTATTTATTTGTCCTAAATAATTTTTCGTATCAAAAAAAATAACGTCGAAAATAAATCAAGCGAAATTGATTTTTATTTTGTCTGATGAAATCTGCAAATAAAATTATCTTATTTTATAATCCACTCGAAATTTAATTTGCCGCGCTTCCCCTGTACATAGTGCTGGGTAGCGGATTAACGATCGAGAACGGCGAGTAAAACTTTTTTTTTTTTTTTACACCTACCCAAATTAGATTTTCGATACATTTACCTGTACCAGCCAGGTGCAAAGTTATTTTTTATTTTCCACCGTATATTATACCGATCGATTTTAAATCCGACAAACCAGTAGCGCCATTTGCAGGGTGTATTATAAACTTACAATTAGATATTTCATCACTCCCCTATTTTTATTTTTATCTCCGCTCTACTGGCCCAGCGAAAAACAACATTCCTATCGACGCCAATAATTTAATGTATATATACTTAACGATATACTGAATGTATTTTTAATTTTTATAACTATAAATAGGTACCGGATTTATATGAACCAAAAAACACTCATAAAAATAATTTTACACTCCAAATGTTAATATTATATTCGGTTTATTTCAATTCCGATTTTCGTTACAGTCATATTGTTCATCAATATAGTTAACCTAAATAGTATCTTCAAAAGCGAAGTAGAAGAAATATAATATATACATACTCCAAATTAGTAAGTGCCTGTCCAAACTTTTTAGTTTATGTATTTAAGAGACTTTATGTACTTAAAAATAAATGATGAGCTTTTCAAGATACCTAATTATTTTAAAAGATGCTCCCAGGGGCATCACATGGGAGAAACAGACAATCGCCACTGCCATAAAAAATGTGTTTAAAAAGTTAGCCATTACTTGTCTCCATCATTTATGGATGGCAACTTTTCACGGTAAAAATAAACACAGATACTTATAATAGGCTGATACTCATAACATTTCTGATATATTATTATAATATAATGTATTAATTTATTCCAAATTTACGAAAATATGGAACTCACAAAGATATGATAAGGATAACAAAATAAGGTTCATCATAAATAGGACTGTATTTTTTTTCTACGGAGACCTCGGTTACAACAAGGGCTAATATTATTATAATGGTGTCTGTATAGTATTTTTAAACTACAGTGATCATATAGCAATAACTCAAAAAATATGGTAAAAGATCCATATATAAAATAAATTATCTAAATTGTAATGTACCTAATAATAAACAATATTTTTAGCATATTCAATATATTAAAACATGTTTGACAAATAATAAACATAGGTACGAATTAGGCGAATATTCTGAAAAAATTCGGATCACCCTGAAGAGATGGTTTGGTTTTATATTATTTTTAATAAAAGAATATTATGATAATACTTTACTATAAGATAATAATAAACATAGTTATCTTCCATGCTGTATACTCTTGATAATACAATCGATTTTATTTTTAATTGCTATTTAGGCTATTTTTATTTAGAAGTCGATACATTTTGCAAACCACCCCTTCTAAATAACGCACGAAACGTATCGTATACCTACCGAACTTTTCGGAATTCAAAATGATTTATATCTAATGAAAATATATTAACATACTGGAATAAATTATAGATTTTCTATAAAATACTTAAAACTCTGCACCATTGTTTTTACAAGTTTCTTTTATTAGTCATATTTTTACCCATAATCAATACGAAATTATTCAATAGTAAGACTAGATTAGGTTTTAACCTTATAATCGGAAGTTATCAATCGGTTTCATCTACTGGTATCATGGGCTGTGTGAAAATTTAAATCTAAAAAAATTAGTGTTTTTTTTTTTTTAGATATCCTACATTTATAAATTATAATTGTAATCTTATTTATTATTTTAAGCTTATTAAATAATATTTCTGTAAAAACCACCATATTAAATCAATTTCATATTTTCATATTGTGATGTATTTTGTCAACGATAAGGTAGATATAATATATATAAAATAATTACATGAAATTATAATTGATAGTTATCAAACAATTTTAGATAAAATTTGTAATATAGGCAAAAACCAGCAATAAATAAATTTTGCAGAAGAAACATTAAAATTTCAGTAAATATTGGAATTACATTTCAATAATTTTCATTTTTTTTCGAGAGAGGGAGGAATTCTGTAAAACGTTCCTTTGTGGATTTTGAAAATGGTATACTGTCAACTGAAAAGGTAAACAATTATTATTACTAGTGCGACAACAGATTGTGCTCAATAGATAGGACCACAATAATTTATTACTGGCGTATATAACCGTTTATAGTAGGTATACAATGTTTTTTTCTTGCGATCAAAACAAAAGGAAGAAAAAATTGAAAAAAGTGCACCATTTTCTTAATTTGTTGACCAAAAAAAAAAAAAAACATTGTTTATTATATTGATATTTTATTTGTTTGTAAATATTCTGGGTAGGTTAAGTATCTATATACGTATTATATAGGTAAATACAGTATTGTATTAATTTATTTTATTATTTATAGTTGTTAGGTATTATAAATTAAAACAAATTTATTATTAATTTTTGAATTATAACTTATTTTAATTGAATACTACACTATTGGTTTATTTATTTATAAACATTTTCTACTACTTTTTATGACGTCATCAAATGTTTGGGCTTTTTAGAGCCCTCCCTCACTCTTGATAACAAATGTCGTCTAATAGCAGACTCCCACGATGATTACGTATACGTCAGCATATCAATAAAACCCCTGTCAGAAAAAAAATTAGAATAATGACCTTTTAGTTTTTATGGTCACTCGATTACTACTTTAAAAAATGTCAAATAAAAAATTGCTGGTGACAGCATGGTTCTGACCTCCCCATCATCCTTGTCAGTAAATATAAGATTTCCCTCTATCTCCTAGGCGTTGACATAATATTCAAATAGCACCGAGATTTAATGTTTAATAGTATTATAAAATATTATTACAATATTATACCTCTAATACTATAAATCATTGTTGCATTTATAATAATATTTAATATTTTTATTAAATAACTATTATTATTAATATACGGGTATCTATTTATTATCATGTTGCGGTAACAACCATTTTCGCGATATATCTATATTGACAAATGATTGGATACCATCAGATAAATTGATATTGGCGTCCTAATAAAAAATTGTATTTCTATTAATTGAGTTTAATAACAAATCATATTTTCCTTGTATTACCTATATCACAAAAAAAATGCTATATTATTTTCACTAGAACGACATTGGAGCTCTTAAAGTATTAATAATAATATAAATATTGCGTAGAGTATATGGATTATAATATGATGAATAATATGAAGTGCCTTCGTTTACCGCCGTGAAGTTCTATCGTTCGATCGTAAAACAATAAAATACTATACTTATATCTCGTATGTCCATACGAGTTCTGCATCCTTTCAGATCGTTATTAAACTTAATATAATATTCTTCCCTCGTATACAATAGTGGTCGACGATTGTCTTAAAAGTTTACGACGACTTTATACCTACCCTTTATATCTATTTGATTCGGTATAAAGATAATACGGTAAAATGCACACACCGGGCACATAATATTATATAATAATATACGTGGTCAATTTAAATTCAATAACATATACATTCTCGTGTTTTTCGTTTATACATTTTTCTACATTTATATTATACTACTTATATTTAATTACGTTTAACTATTATATTTATATTAAAAATTTTATATATATATATATGTATAGTAATTACGAGGTTCTGTATAAGCAATTTCAAGAATCATTAAAATTCAACAATTGAATATTATATGTTTGTAAATATATTTTAAAAGTAATTTAAAAGTATTGTGCCGTATCAGTACCGTTTTTATAATTGTTATTTTCTAAATATTCAGAATATTTCCAATAAAAGGTACCAAAAACTTTTTCGTTCGAATCACTGTAACTTTTTTAATAATTAATATTTTTTTTTTTATACATAAATAAACAAAACGACTATAACGTCGTTTTCCAAAACATATATACATATATTCTATTGACTTTAAATACGTGTTTTAATGCGTTTTCGTTTCTCTTGCGTGAATATACTTTAGCACTAAAAATCATTGGTGTGGACATCCTCTTAAACACTTTTATTTTTCGCTCAATTCAAAATAAGTTATGCTTAAAATTGATCGTTCGGGCGAAAACCATCGTGATAAAAGATACTACCCAACTTTGTTTTGGTTGTCGAATGGATTTTCGTTCATTGTAAAACAACGAAACGTTTCAGAGGATGATAATTAATTTTTCAACGCCTCGACTCATTCGATACGATTTGTTTTATAATTACCGACTGACTTATATTTACATGTATTATATAAATGTACTGAAGAATTACCAAAAATAGTACATAATATTTAAATAATACTACCTACTGGTGTCGGAGAATATAAATGTGTTTAAATAATTTTTTCAATAATTAAGTATATAGGTAAGTATCATATACCTATAGATTTAAAAAAAAATCCATGTGTTTAAACTCAATATATGAATATGAAAGCTTTAAGCTGGGTTAGTAGTACTGAAAAGAATTTGTGGAAAAAAATCACAAAATCATATTGTCCTAAAATATACGCATGCATAATACAATATCTGTATATTATTTTTTTTTTTCTTACCTTTTAATCTATCTAATGAAATATTTTATGGGTTTGTCTCGAGAATTTTTTCAATTATTTCGTTACATGCTTAATGGTATAAATATTGGCACATATTTACCGATATAAAACCATCCGATCCCCAGTTTTAGTCGAATATCGAGAAACTATGTCGAATAAACACTACAGAAAACAAGGGATGAGACTTAGGTTATATATATTATTATAATATATATATTATAGGTTACCATATACCTGTTACATAATAAGTCGTTGATTTTTAATAATATGTACGTTTGTATAATAAATATTGATTACCGGATTCGTGTTGACCTATGTTTAAAATAATTACTTTACGATTTGGTCAAAAATAACAGTCGTCGTCTAGTTCAGTGGCGCCATATAGTATATTTTGTATACCAGTTTAATATGCGGAACCCACATATACCCTATACCCACCCCCCACCTTTGGCCTTTGCATTTTTTGGCAGAGTAATTAATAACCCCCCCCCCCATTTCATTCTTCATAATAACGACCAAAGAAAATGTAATCCTTAAATATTCAAGAATGTGAAATATATAGAAGGTTAATATTATATTAATGTGCACACTCCCTTTTTTACTCGGAAAAAACATATATTATAAGTTATAATAACCTCTAAAAACTATTGTAATAATTGAAAATGTATAAAATATATAAATAATGTAATTATTAAAAGTATTAATAATTGAAAATTTATCAAGAATAAGGGTAAAAGATAATTTAAAATGAAAATCGAGATTTTCTTTATTTTATCACAAATGTATTTATTTAAAATTTATACTATATTTTTAGGTAAATTAATTATTTATATTTACCTAAATAAAAATTATATCTTATTAATTTGTATAAGCAATTTATAATAAATTAATACTAAATAAATCAATCGATGAATTTATACTGTTCGTTGTAAATAATATATGCAATAATAATAAAATTACTAAAATACTGCTATTGTAAATACTGAAATAATATACAAATATACGCCTTACATTATTGATATATACTTCTAAATATGCATTTTAAATATTTAGTTATTTTATATATTATTAAAACGTGAGGCGATTTTTTTGCACAGGTATATCTGAAGTTCCATCGAACCGATTCGTGTGTTGTTTTTTTAACTCGAGTGCTCGGTGTATAGATAAACTATTTAATGAAAACAGTTCCGAAAATTCATTAATTAAAAAGTAACTTTTTAACTACTTTAAAAATAATATTTCTAATAAATAAATACCTATTGGTTTTCCGCGTAGTTACTTTTGGACTATTTCTTTATATATTTTTTTAATAATTATTCGACTATTTAATTTTTCTTTCCCCCCCCCCCCCCGAAATCCGGCAGCGCCGGGTAATTCAGCTAGTTATTTATTAAAACTTCAAAGAATTTGTATTTTTAGTAAATTATTTTTTTATCGGTATTCAAATAAGTAATGTTTTCAATAATTTATATGCATAATAATTATTATTCTATAGGTGATATATAAATTAAATAATACAAAATGTTGATATTATTTTGTATGTTATAATATTATGGTCTCGTATAATGTTAAAGTAAGCAAATGTGAATTCGTCCTACAATAATATCGTTGTTTGGCCGGAAAACAAACACTGGTCAGAATGGGTTCAATCGTAGAAAGATTGAATTCACCTCGTTCTTATTCCGAATGGCTGCGGGCTATAATAATATGACATTCTTATTAATATACATGCCTATAATATCGGGCAAGGGACTCGGACCGAATACAGATATATGTGTACCTATACGGACGTTATTATCAAGTTATAGGTATGTGTACACCGAGGACATCTTTGTCATTTATTCGTAATTCGTCCGGGGAAAAGATTCATCGGAGAAATGAGTCGATAATAAATTTAAGTTTTTCTGGTCCGCCCCGAAAATAATACGACACGGATGTAATTCAGTTACCTACGGGCCCGCGGTACATCATAATATAACGTGATTTTCATAGATCCGTAGAAACACCATCGATCGGACGTCACTAAATGTTTGCGAACAATATTTGTACGTAGTTAAATACTGAATGCGATATCTAACGAATAATTTGCGAATAATTTTTAATACGATATTTTTCGGTTGTATATTATATATGCCTACTGTCCTAATCTGCACAAACCAAAACAATATTATCATTAAGAGAAAATATGAGACTGAAAACTAGTTTTGCGCGGGCGAACATAAAACACCAGTTCTACAATCAAAATTAAATAACATAATTAACTAAAACTTTTTTTAATTAAGTAATTAAACTTTCACGATTATGTGTTTTTTTTTTATATAGATAATTATAATACAAAATCGAGACTAGTTCTAAAAAAAAAAAACACTGTCATAAATTAGGTTCTCTTGTACGCAGTATAACAAAATTTGTTGTTTTTTTTTTTTTTTGATAGTAGCCCGGTGTTTTATCCTGGCGTAATACATATTTTTTCAAACAAATATCACACAACAATTATTAAAAAAGGTATTGACACAGAGCTTTTTTTTAATTAATTTTAAAATAGATTGAAATATTTTTGAATTGTTGGATTTTCGTGTATCTTGAAACTTCATAAAATTCTCTTAATATTATAATCATTTAAATATAAATGAATACAGATAAATTAATCGTATATAAGTAGGTATTATAAATGAAAAAGAAATTAATATTACTATGAGTTAAACGTGTTAATACTCGTATATCTCTGTACTATAATATAATATATTATAAGCACAGTAAATAAAAACCGGAACGGTAGATAAATATTAATTGTTTACAAATTATTAGAGATTATTATTATTATTATGATGTATAACTGTATATTATAATATAAAAAATTTAATGTACCTAACCAACTATTCCGAACCACACTCTGGTTATTCGATTGAAATATTCTAATAAATAATAATAAGTTCAAATCGATCAGAAAAATCAGGAATCGTAACACAATTAAAATGAATAAAAATAATACAACAATAACATAAAAAAAGGTAAAAAAACCGTTGACAATCGTACTATGGAAAAAGTTACTATACCAAAACGGCCATTCGAACTTTTTATGTAACTCTTGTTTTGTTATACATATTTTTGTGGCTCTAAAAGTTTTTAATACAATGTTTAACTGTCAATAATATTATTTTTCGTCCCCCCCCCATTGACGTAACAAAATTCTAGCTACACATTATATATGATATTAATAATAATAATGTATAGTTATGAAGGGATAATATAATCATCCCGAGATAAGTGGATGTGAGATCGAATTTCCCGCATTATGCCACGTTCATTACTGCCTGGCCTACAAATGACTGTCGACTGTCGTTCAAATTTGGCGTCATTCGCAAAACAGCATTATTTTCCCAGTCTAATACCGCACATTTCACAAATTATTATTGTTTTTATTATTATCATGACTGAAAGCTTGAAATTTTTGAATAATAATAATAATAATATAATATTTTAATTCAAGTCGAGTCTACAAAACTCGATAAAGTCCAAAGGGAAAATTAATAATTCATCTAAATATCACAACATTTAAAATAGATAATGTTCCAAAAAGCAAAATATTGTTCAAATAATATGTTTGGAAAAATTTTCCCGATATTTGCTACATAGTGCATATTTTATTTTTACAGAACCTTTTATGATATATATATAAACGAGTTATACATAATTTCGAGTAATTAAAATTAAAATAATATGTAATAAGTTTATAAGACATTTCAATGGTTCCAGCATTTTCTTCGACTTATCAGTAGAATCTCTAATTATTAATTTAGATATGAAACTAAAAAATTGCCCCCCTCCCCATCTCTAATTTATTAGAAACTCAAAATATAAATGTAAAACAATCCAAATTCAAATGGTAAAAGTTGGTCCCTTCATTTCTCAGACAGGATAGTGCATTATTATTATTTTTAATTTAAAAACTAAGATAAATCATTGCATTCGAAAATTGATCCTGAGCAAAGTTCGATATAAATATTATTATAAAAAAATGGTTAATAACTTCGGAAGCCTTAAATCCTATTCAATTCCATACAGGCATAAAAAAACACATCATTATAAAATATCGTCTAATATTTAAAAAAAAAAACACCATATAAGTACTCTTATTTTGAGAACCCAATTTTTGGAACAATTTCGATGATAAAAACATTTATTATAGAGTTTTGATCATTTTTTTTTTTTTTTAACAATTAAATTAATTTATAATATTTAATTTTAATATCTCCTATTGCGTGAAATTATAATAAATATTATATTTTTATTTTATTTTATTTTTGTAATTTGAACTCCAAATATCGTCTGACACAAATCATTCTAACATTTAATTATAGTTAATTAACAAGAAAAATATTCATATTATCACAAAAATGAATTTTAGTTTTAAATTATTTAAAATTGTAAATAACTATACGGATGAAAATATTTAATTAGACCTATATGTATAAGTCTATGTAAAATGGGACGGTATATGAATTTAAAATAGTCTAGGGCCTAATGGAGATAAACTGATGAAAAAAAATTGGATTTATTACTCAAGGGTTAAAGTGTTATTATTTTTAATGCTTGCGCCTTTTTTTTCACAATATTAAATATTTTATTTTGTTACACAATAAGACTATTACAGTTATGACCTTTAGTTTTAATAAATTTCTCACTCTGTCTTATTCTTAATTAAACGATTGGTATATTATATTACCATTTATAAAAAATAATATTAAATGTCCAATATCTTATATTCATTAAACGGATATCATTTCTAGTATTTTAAGTTATTAGAATCGTACACGACGATATTTATACAGTTAATATTATGTGTGCAGTAAAAATACAAAATTAAAACTATACACCAAATTTTAATCGATCATCGACGTATTTTCTTGTTATTAAAGTATGTATTTTAGACATAATCTTTTCCCCGATAAACTATATTCTTCCGTTGACAATACAAAGTGATAATGAATTAATACAAGTATAATAGGTATACCTACCTATATTATATTAAAATGTTGAGTTTTATACTGTAATAATGACGTTAATACGTATTATACGATGTACCTATATAATGAATAATGACGTTATAATATTATTATTAATTAAATATTAAAATTGATATAAATATTTGTAAAAAGCATGCATATATTTAATCTGAAAATAAATTTATTGTTATTTTTTTCGTTTTATAACTCTATATACAGTATAACGGTACATTAAAAAAACGTGTTTAGAATTATTTAAAAAATGATTTCAAAGATAAATGTGCACATTTATAGTAATTTATAATCACACAATTTTACACACTCATTTTTATGTTGTCTGTGGACAAGTTTTTATTATACAATATTATTAGTACAATATATGTTTTAAATGCCAATATAATATTCACCCGAGTCATCATTTTTCATATGATCGCACAAATCAGAAATTTAGATTTTTTTTTTCTAAAATTTTTTTGTATACTTAGATGAATTGTGCAATTAATGTTAATTACAGTCATTTTTCCTTTTAATATGCGATCGAATGTGTAGAAAAAAACACAAGCGTCTAGGGACAGAGAATCCGAACGGCTGCAAAATGGCCGACTACGATATCATATATTCCTTATCTTTATCACTAAATAAAAAATGTTGTGGGGATCCTCCAAAATGTTATAGATATTAGTTATCACCATAGACCAATATCTTAGAGGTAGGAGAAATCGTTCTTTTGAGTGATTTGATCATTTCAACCGATGATATTAATTATTACTTATTATAGCATTATGTTATTACTAAACCAAATGCTACGAATAATAATGAGAGTAACTTAAGTTCCTTAAATGTAAAACTATTTTATCATATATTATTTTTAATGATTTTATTGTAGATATTCATATTATATTACATTGTTATTATGTAATTTTTTTATAATTATTTATGAAAAAAATGTTATTGGTAAAAAACCTTAAATGTCTTTTTAAATAATTTACACCTATAATCATAATATATCTATATATGATTTTTTTTAAAACCAGTTTCCCGTTAATGAAAGTAAAACACTTAAATTATTCATTAATTTGTATTAATTCATTTTGTATAGGTAATACTTACCTAATACTTAAAAATAAAAATATAGAAGTTTTATATTGTTTTATATTTATGGTTCTATATAATAATACCATATTTTTGTAAATGTCAAATCTTTATTAATTGATTTGGGTAATAAAATATGAAATGTATCACCTCGAAGTTCTAATTATTTCTAAGTTCAATTAGAAATATAAAGCTTTATCATAGAACAATAATACTTATTTAATATATTATATATTTAAATACTATTTCATGTAGGTATATTTTTGTTTATACGATAACTGATAATGATAAGGAACATAGATACCGTAGTCGGCCATTTTGCAGCCGTTCGGATTCTCTGTCTCTAGACGCTTGTATAATATCATGTTTTACAGTCTTACCAATCTGATAATAGGGATTTTTTTTTTTTTTTATCTTTTTATCTGGTTACTGTGTTTCTCTACTCATTGGCGCCTACCTCAGACAGACGGTACCATGTATAATATACGGTATATATGGCCTCTCTGTATATTCTTGCTCTATGGTGTACGCCATATATCCCCGTATGCCCTCCACTAAATCCTTGGATATATGGCGTTCTATTGAAACACATTTGTTTTCGGACACAGGATTTAAATTAGACTCGTTCACTGTTGAATTTTTAAAATATAGCTCTAACACCGTTGGCTTCTTGTGCATTTATATATATAGTTTAATTTACCGTTTCGAATATATTTTATATGTGCGGACATTTTCGTTAGATCAATATTCTTCGGTCGTGGACGACCTCTCGCCCGAGAGAAATGATAGCGTACACACACACACACACACACGCGCGCGCGCGCACACGCGCACACACACACACACACATATATACCTAATATAATGGTACACAAAACGTGGACGTTCGGAATAAAGATAAACGAGAATTGGACCCCTGACTGTTGATGGAAATTGATGGGTTTTGAGTCGACGGGTGGGCGACGGGATGACACTCTCTTCTTATATGTACACGCGGCGCGACGACGAGAACCACGCGACTTTTGAGAGGTAACCAGGCATTATTAGAGAAATACATTTTGACGAGCGCGAGATCCTTTTCCGGCAAATTCCAGAAAAGGTTACGTTCGCCGAACCGAACAAATCTATACTACCGATTATCGTTCACCAAGGTTTGAAGTAAAACTATTTTCATAATGAGAAAACGTTTAGAGTGAAAAACCTCAACGTTTAAATAATTTATCGCATATTGTACCCTATTCAATTTGAATTGCATGACTTCCGGGTCGACTTTTAACTCATTTTGACGTGCGAATACCGTCCACCGTCCACCGACAGTATTTTATCCATTAGCATTCATTCAACATCGATAATATAATATAAGGCGGTATTGGTCTAAAAACGAAGTGTCTGTGATAAAATTCCCGGACCACTGATATGTACCTAATATTTGACATTTCATTTACCCGAATAAGTCTTTTGAATAATTGCAGATCGATTATTTAGAGTTTGGCAATAAACGGTTGAATTGATTTTCTCTCGAATTTGGCAAAAAAATAAAATCGACCTTTTTTAAATTTATTGAAAAGGGGGAAGGTGTTGTTTTATCGGAAAACGATTATGTCCATATAGGCATCGACGCGGAATCCACTGTATTCGTACATACAGCGCACTGGCCGCTGACCTCAGCGGGCTAAATTTACTTAAAACTTCGGGGTTTCGAAATAAGTTTTAAAACTTTTAGCAGATCACTTTACGTACATAGGTAGAACTAATTACTCGCCATAGCAAAACATATATACGTCCTACATATAGTCGTATTATGAGAAAACTATTAAACTAATTTCTTTGAGATTTGTATTAAAATAGTATAAATTCCGAGATTGGTCATGAAAATTCGTACAAATTACGTACAAAATAATTGCGCCAAAATAAAATTCAAGAATTGTGATTTTTTTTTAGAAGGGAGGAAGTAATTATTCTATAACACTAAAATCAACTTTTCTCATATTTCGTATATCGTACAAAATCCGGTATTGGTCATACAAATTACGTAAAATATATTGGGGGATAAAAAATTTCCAAAATCCAATAGCGAGGGGTGGCTGGGAAAATGTACGTGACCCCTTTTTGAAACAAAAAAAAAAAAAATCAATCGTACATTATTCGCAGGAATAAAATACTTAATATTATATATAGGTATTAACTATTTTACTTTAAACTTAATCAATGTTCTTTATTGCGAGAACATGAAACAAACGACAAATTTAGGTCTATATTTCGTCATAATATGTAACCTATAGGTATTCGGCTCTTTTCAAATTTTCAAATTCTTCTCGTACTATATTATATAGTATATATAGTTCTTGAGTAGGTTTTTGATTTATTTTGAAAATTTATCTTTTAAGACTTTTTGTTGATAAAAACTTAATTGACCTAATTTTAAGATGTGTAGTTAAATTTCAGTAATCCACGCAAGAGATAGACAAGAGTCGTAAAACGCAATTTGCCATAAAAGACGTGTGTGTTGGAAAATTCGCATAATGTATACTCGATGAAGACGATGCATCAAAACGTATATACACTCTGAAACTGCATTATGAGTTTTTACACGTGGAAGGGTAACGAGTTTTTGCTGTGTGCACATTTCGGTTTTAAAAGCTAAAAAACGCTACATACTAAATAAATCATCATAAAAAATGCGATTATACCATAAAAACTATGAAAAATTATCAAAAAAAATATTTTAAAATTATTAAAAATGTATTTATTTCATAATAGATAATATTTCTATCTAATAATCTACGTATAAAGAATATATTGTAAAGTATCTAAAAAAAATGGGAAACTTATCAGAGTTTGAGAGAAGTACACAATTAACTGGTCACGATTTTGAACAATTGACATTTAAAACGATATTCAAAAAAAAAAATACTGAAATGTTGTGGTGCAGACAATCGGTTAATACGTAATTATAACGATATTGTTATGCAGCTTTCTATATAATATATATATATATACGAATAAGGAACAATACAATATTCTTAAAAACTAAATTTCTTAATATTTTTATAATTTTATAGTATTTAAATTATTAAATATATTTTTTTATATTAATATATGAACATCGTATTATTAGTATAGTATCCTTTAAACTATATTTATTAATTAATAATATAATATATATAATATATTATATATATATATATAATATTATTTATATTAATTAGCATTTACCGAGTTTTTCAGAATTTTGTGTTGGTTATCATAAAAATTAGTACAAAAAAAATCACGTATTACAATTGTATATACAATTTAACGAGTTTTAAACTGTAAAATAAAATGTGCCGGTGCGTCGAGCAAATCCATTATCCAATAGCGTATTGTAAAAAATATTTATTGTACAACAATCTCGTAAATGTACCTATAGAAATATTACAAATTACATAAATAGACTTGAATAAAATACCAAAATTAAGTAGATGAGAAAAGTAGGACCTCACTGTGTTTCCAAAATTCTCATTAGCCTGTTTAAGGGACCGTTACGAGAGTAGTTGATGGTGCACCTAGGAATAATAAAAGGGGCCAGCGATACGCGTAGGACGTGTTAGGCACTCTAAAATTAATGTTTTACAGCAATTTTGTTGAATTAATTTCCCTCTCTAACAATTTCCGCAGGAAATTCTCGTTGGCTTTGTCCTGCCACGCGGGTCAGCTACAGAAGATAGTCCTATAAAGTCGCATTAAAATATAATACGAAAAATGAGTTGTACGTGAAGTTAGCGCTCCGACTTGTTACACATTTTTTCGAATAAATTGTAAATATTTATGGTGAATTTATAGTAAATAATAGTAAATTGAGTTAACGAATTTTTAAATGCGCTAGTCGATCGTAAAATCAATATTTGATCGTTTTTGAGTCGTCCAAATTGCAATGAAAAATACAATTTTAGTCAGGTGACTCGTAAGAAATTTTCGGTGTAACTCGATTATTGCGGACGGCGATAGTATAAAATCGACCGTTTATTACAACCCGATTGTGGACTTAAAAACACAGTTCCAATATTTATAGAAGAAAGAGAAGTTTTATGAATGTTTGGTGGAAGTGAATTACTAATTTACTAATTATAAAACAAGTTATTTTTGTTTTAAAAAGTTTTATTTTTTACATTTTTTAACTACAAAAATTGATTTAATTAGTAAACTAAAAAACTGAAATGAAGTTAACTTCATATCGATTTTGAATAGATGTAACTTTAAAACTACCAAGTCCCAACCAAAATACTTGTTTATTTGATTTGCATATATATATATATTTTTTTTTAAAACAAAAATTATGATTACACAACAATCAAACGTGGTACCGTCTACCGACATGTGATTATTTTTAAATGACTTTTGAAATGTATTAAACAAATTAATAATATTACAATATAATATAAAAAATAACCGGAAATAAAGTTGTTATACTATATAGAGTACTTATTATTTTTTATTTATTATGATTTTTAAATAATAAAATTCAAGATTTAGTGAATCTATTGAATATTAAAAATACCAGTAGGTATTAAATATGTCATACAAATATGTATGTGTACGCTGTATACAAATACCATTATACAAATTATAAATAAATTAATGTATTAGCATATTATGTAAATTATAAATTCCACTTCCACTGATTTTTACTGTTCAAAATAAAATAATTATGATATTTATATATAATTTGATATATATTTATATCGTAAACTCTACTACCGAATTAGATATTAAAATATGGCCATATGGTAATATGTAAATGTTATCAACATTTTTGTTATATTTAAGGAAATTTAATAATACGAACCATTTGGCATTATAAGGGGAGAGAGAATACTTCGGATTGTTGGCAATTTGTCCGAAATCAATCTGATAAATTGGTGTGAGGGGAAGGAATTAAGTTAATTTTGCTTCTCTGACTTAAATTTTACACTAAGGCCGATGGAAATTTTTACAAATTAGAAAAGGAGTCGATCTAACAAAGTCGGGAGAAAGACTACGTGAATTTCGTTCCCTAGATAAAAAATTGATTTTTGACCGAAGGATCCATTTAAAAATTTGGAAATTTAATTTACAATATTATTTAACATAAATTTAAAATGTATTCAAATCAAGTCGACGGTTAATTTCCGTAGGTAGGTAATGTAAATATTTAAAAATGTAATAATGTTATAGTCATGCTTGAATTTTTAATTTCATTAAATGAGATAACATTTGAATTTTGTTGAAAATGTAAATACATTTACAAAAAATTAATTTGTTTTAATAATACCAATGTTATAATAATTGACTCGAGCGTTATCTATGAAAGTCTCAATAACAGATAAGTAGGTATAAGCAATGCTGGGTATTAACAAGTTAATAAGTTTATAGTTAAGTTAATTTTAACTTTTAACTTAATTTATATATATTTTTTTTGCAATTTCATTTTTGTTAACTTAACTTATTTTTGACTATATTAACTTTTAATAACAAGTTACTTTAAATTAAAACTCTGCAGTTAAGTTAATTTTGACATAATTGATATATTTTGATATTATATTGTGTCTATTGTCAAAATGGTTGAATAAAAATGAAGTTTTTAAGAATTTGTCGTTTAATATAAAAACAAATAAATTTGTCGTTTCTAATAATTATTTATTTTTTTTTATTATTATGTTATAACAATTATTTATTTCTCAAAAATATAAATAAGTCAAGAACATCGATATATATTATAATATAATAATCTCCTCGTAATGTAAATTGAGGAATATATTAGATTTCCACCAGTAAACAATATTTAGGTAGGTAGGTACTAATTTGCGATGAGCAATTTCCATTTGTTAGCAGTTTGAAGAAAATAATAGGTAATATATATTATTATTATTATAAATAATAGAAAAACTATACTAGTTAAACATTTTTATATGAACCTATTTGTTGTCAATTTTAATAATAATTATTATAAATACATTGTGGTGTTTTCAATAATATTATGTTAATCATTTTTAAAAATTGTATAATGCTTAACCTTAAAAAAGAACAGTATTTCCAAAAAAATAATAGATACTCAATTTTATATCTCAAATGTTATATAGCTTATTCGTACAAGAAAAAATTTACTTAACTTTATTTAATAAGTTATTTTTTTTTTAAACTCAACTTAATCATTGAGAAAAAAAATAACTACTAACTTTTACTATTTTTTTTTTCTATTTACTTAACTTAACTGAGTTAATAAAAAAATCATTAAATTGCCCGGCATTCGATATGGGTATCATTATTAAAAAAAAATAATTATATTATATTGCGTTACAAGCTCGGGCGCTGTATATAGAAATCGCGGGAGATTTTCCATTTCAAACCAAGTATCTCTTGACACTAAGCTAAGATCCCGACGAATAATTTATGAGGGTTTAGTGGAATTTATGGCGTTTTAACACACCCCCCAGACTCCATTACTTGCTTCGTACAATTTACATTCGCATGCATATAAACTACAAATACAATTACACGAATATTGAATATATATATATATATATATTATGTACCTACCTGTTTATGATAAGTAACTCGATCGTTTTTCGAAAAAAATAAACAGATCGCGTTTACACAATTGGGATAAAAATCAAACATATCATTAATCCGTCAATATTCACGGTGAGTCACCGCTATGACGAACAAAATAATGTATTATATTATTAAATGTTTTTTTTAAAAAAAAAGTATATTATTTACCAATACGAATTATGTAATATTTAATGATCTTGTGAAACTTTTATTAAATAAAAAATACGAACAGAATGATACATTTACCGATGACACACACATGGGCTGGCTGCCATTCGGTAAATATATTTGATACTTGCGGTATCGGTACAAAATAGATTAACTCAGAAAGGACACCTCGGACGTAAACAAAAAACCGGCAGCCATCTTCTTATTTAGCAATGCTTATATCGGTTATCGGGTATTGATTTAAATGTATTATTTGTATATACAGTTTTCATGTTATCTATATGCTTAAAACGTGTATCCCTATATAAACGTATATGATTCGTGCCGTACAATTCAGGTTTTCCAACGTTTGTAATTAGTGATATATTTGTCAATAATATTTCTTCAAAAGTCCGTCATGGTATTAATAAAGCTCTCTGTGCCTACCAGTGGTGGATTTGGGGAGGGACGCAAGGGGACAGAGCTACTCTTCGTTTTTTTTCATGTTTAACAGCGTACCCTTTACATTATTTATCAAAAAACGCAAGGAACGCAGTGTTTGTTTTAATTTTTGTTTAACATTTTTTAAAATTTTAATTTTTTTTTTTTTTTGAAAAATCGTGAAATTGAAAATGAATGTTTTTTGTCCTTATCACATACTGAGTTTTAGATAAAAAGCACGATATAAAATGTTGAATAGTTGATTATATTCAATCATATTGGTATCATATAGGTAATAAATAATCTTCATTATCCGTGAATGGCTAAAGCCTAAAAGGATGGCGAAGTCGATGCGATACCGATAGATTTCATTTCGGTCTACATCTACTACAACTTTTTTGATTATTCATTTAATAGGATAAGTGTTAAGTTATGTTGAAAGAATAATTCCTATTAAATATTGATCATCCTCAACACGACTATATTCCCTTATTCGCTCAACGCTACGACTTCCATCCTTAGCCTCCCGCCGAATCGAAACCGACCATTTCTTCATGGCATCCCTTCTCAATGGCTCTGTGAACTCAACTGATGTCCTGTCCTCAAACTCCTTCCGTGTTCCAACCCACAACGCGAAAATCCACTGTATTTTCCAACTCCCTCATCAGCACACCTCACATGGACAAAATCATCCTATACATAGAATGCTAAGAAATGTAGACAAGTTTAGTCCTGACCTAATTTTTAACTAGTAATCTCTCGTAATATTTGGTTTTTTTTTTTTTTTTTGAATCGAAAGAGTGTCCGGGCCCTATAAGTACCTAATAGCGGTAGTAGGTGCACCTACTCCTAATACGATTACTGCAGTGTGCGAACGTTATACTGCGTGATAGACGATGTTTCTCGAAAACGATTTCGAGTGTGAAACGGTATGTTCGAAAAACGAAATCCAAGCGAACCCGTACACCGGCAATAGTACGATTCGATGACGAAATATACACGTGTCGGCATTAATTCACGCGTGTATAATACGTGCGGTGCGTGCGATGCATACCTGCGGATCGGTGTCGTTATGGGGAAAAAAAAAAAAAAAAAAAAAACACCATTAAATTCTAAGGGTACACCCGACGATGATAATAAAAATCCCATGGGATCCGAGCCAAATCACGCGTGTCCGGAAAACGAGGCCCGCAAGAAATTTGGTAGAAAACCTCCGGCCGAGTGTGTGTTTCCTTTTGTGCGCGTTTTAAACGCGTTGACGAAATTCGATTTTTATTATTATTTTTTTTTTCATTTCTTCCTATACGCTATCGTACCTATAGCTATATATATGTGCGGACCCCGTGCGAAGATATCTCGTAAAAAAAAAAAAAAAAAAGAATATAAATATATACCAATACGGTATACACATATATAGGTATATACTATATATAAACATAATAATAATAATACGAATACGAATCGCTCGCCATACGTAAAAGCGTAAAAGATATTTTATCGTTTTTCGGGGTCCGTGACGAGTGCGCAGGCTGTATACGTATAATGTATAGGTATACGCGGTATATATAATAATATATAATAGTGTTTGTGCGGTATATATATACCGGGTTAGTGGCGGCAGTGTCGGCAAAGTGGCGGTGGTTATAGGTGTGTGTGTGTGTGTGTAATATACACACACACACATACACACACACACACACACATACACACACATACACGAGAGTAAGGGGAGAGAGCGAGATCAAAGACGACGATAATGACGTATACCGTAGTCGTCGTCGTGGTGCGACCGACGTGGCGGGCGGTGTGCTAAGGGGCGACCGTATCGTCTTGTCGTCAGCCCGGGTAAGGCAATCTCCTAAGGATCTGATCCTGACCTGCCGTTCCTATCCTGCCCAATCCTTGCGTTGGCTCCCTGCCCGGCCCGCCATCGAGCGATTCCCCCATCCCCGTGTCGCCGGCTTGGGTGCCCTGTCGGTCTCTCTTCCATGTCCTCGCTGTGCACACCGGTCCGAAATCCGCCCGAATATCCGTCGACGACGGTCCGTCGGGTTTCCATCACTGTAAACTCGCACACACGCCTGTTATCACAATATATATTATAATATATACTAGAACTGTGTTCGGTCATATACCGCTGCTGGACTCTCAGCTGGACGCGATATCGTGCAGAATGATCTTGAACGTTATCACAAAACAGGTAGTCGAAAAAAATCACCCGATAAATTAATGGATTTTCGAAACGAGTTTTTCCCCTTCGTTCCGCACTCGATGGTATACAGTACACGTTACTATATGTGTATATATATATATATATATATATATATAAGATATGTAAAAAGAAAAAAAACATGTTAGGGGGCGTTCAGGTATTACGTCAGCTAACGTTCAAGTATTTTTGGCCATTTTAGACCCCCTCCTCCCCCTTGTCAGCAATTTTCAGCAAATGTCCGACCCTTCCCCCTATTTTATTACGTCAGCATATGCCCGACGACTCCCTCTATTAAAAAAAAAAAAAATGAATGAAAAATTTTGTCGTATATTTCGAATTAAATTTTACATATTATGATAAAAATAAGTATATATATATATATATATTTGTTTTTTTTATTACTGCTGACGCGTCAGCATGGTTCTATCCCCCTTCCCACTAGGCACTTACGTCATACTTGAACGCCCCTTTATATTTCGTGTAAAAAAGTGTGGGAGTATTGCAACCCTGTCGAAAATGTTTCCACGAATAGAGAAAATATTACGCATATATAATTAACAATGAAAAATCTGTGGCACGTTTTCGAGAGCGATGGGATTAAATCATTTTAATATTTAGGAAATTCATTCGAAAAAATTTCGGGGTACAGTTGAATCTCAGAAACCACCCCTCAATTACTCAATTATCCATCATACGGTTCTGTGACCAGGCCCTAGTTTACAGGAATATTTTTTGCATAAAATGATTTAATAATATACAGGCACCAGTTTTTTTTTTTTTTTTTTTTTTTTGTTAATACAAGTAATGTCAATTCTAATCAATATTTATAAATTCTTCGTGGTTGTATTTTCATTTTTTTATGGAGTATATTCCGTGATAGAAACAGGAGTTGGACGACAATCGCTTAATACTATACAGAGCTATAAATTAATAATTAATGCATATAACTACTGTGGTTTTATATAAAAGTGTACAGGTATTATAGGTAGTAAATAATTTTACCAACAAAGTACGTTTTGAAAAATTAACAAATTTATTATGTATTTTTAAGTACGGTTCGTGTTGACTTTTAAAAAAATTAATAATAAAACGTTTTAAAATTGTGGCAAACAATCCTTTATACTGCGGTGAACGAATTTCATTCGATATCTATTAAAACAGTACACGCACATCGTATATACAATTATTATTATTATTATATACCTACCTACGCACTAAAAAAATAAACAGAAAATATAATATTCTGTTCTAAAAAATATCCAAATATGTGTGGTTAAATATAGATAGTCGCCGATAAACGTAGTGATATTTTTTCAAACAAAAAAGAAATTTAAAGTTCTAAATATTATATTTTTAGCGAGCGTTTTGTGTAATAGCAACCGGCCCCCGTATTTGATTGGATTTTCTACACACAAAATAATGTTTGTACATTATTTTACAAATGTTATATATTACCAAGGCTGGGCATTAACGAGTTAAAAGTTAAAATTAAGTTAAAAAGTTAAGTTAATTTTAATTAAGTTACCCAACACGTTACTTTTATTTCAGATTAACTTTTAACTTAATAAGTTACTTTTTTATTAAAATTAAAATGTTAACTTCAAGTTAACTCTAAATTAAGTTAAATTTGCCCGAAGAACAATGCAAATTTTTGAATGAGGATTTTACTTTTTGGTACCTATACGCAATTTTAGTAGCATATATTTAATCGTTAAGAATCGATCATGTACCACTGACGCACACGCCGCGACGTTTGCCGTTCACGAATATTGGGCTGAGCCCGGTCTTTTTACCTACATGGAGGCTGGTATTTATGTCTATCCAGAATAGAAAATATATTGGAGTGATAGGTATACTACTTATTTTATACTACATTAGTGTGAATCGAACAATAATGTAGGTATCTTGGCAGCTAGAAGTTATTTTCTGACTTCTTATTTATGCGTGGGTTTTAAAATGACGTGTTGTATTTTTATTTTTACATGTATACACTTTTTCAGGTATAATAGAAGTCCCCAGTAGTTTTTTTGAGCGTAAAAAACCCCATCCTTTTTTACCCTTTTACGATATAATAGGCATATCGACTTTTTTTTCCTAATTAGGAAATTTTAACTTTTAACTGAGTTAAGTTACTTTTTTTTTCAAAGTTAACTTTTGACTTTAAAAGTTAATAAAAAATATATGAGTAACTTTTAACTTAACTTAGCTTATATTATATTCAATGAACTTAACTTGACGAGTTAAAAAATATCGTTAACTTTCTCAGACTTGTGTATGTAATACATCTTAGACTTAAATAGGTCATATTTGTATATATATATATATGTGTGTGTGTGTGTGGATAAAATTAGAGTACGGACGTAGTTTTCCGGGCCATTTCGAAAAAAGTGTACCGGGTCGATAATATTCGACATTACGAAATGATAACAAGAAAACAAAAAAAAAAAAAAACATCAAAAACCGCGGAGGGGGAGACTATCATCTGTATACACTATACATATAATATATAATAGTATTTATATATTCTATGTATAGAGGTATTTATATCTATGTCCGTGTGTATTATTATCATAATAAATTCACTCGTTACCGTGGGGGACCGCCGCCCTCGGGTGAAGCGTTTTAATGACGACCAACATAAATAGTGGCAGCGAGCGTTTTGTGCCCCCGAGCGAAATGACCGGTTCTGTACACCGCGTGTAGCGGCTGCGCGGCCGACGTTCACGAACGAATCGCGTTGAATGGACTCGGGTTTTTTTTCGTTCGTTCGTTCGTTCCCCCATTTATATAATATATTCGGCCGTACGTGGCGTACACGGATATAGGGTTGTTGCGACGGTACACGAAAAACAAAAACGAAAAACGAAAAATAAAAAACCCTAAACGGAAAAAAAATCATTTCACACGGTCGTGTCCAGGGGCGATGTGTCTACAGGGTGTTCCGGGCGCCACATATGGCGCACACCCTACAACCGTTCGAGGGACCTATACACTGTACACTGTACGCTATTCATTGCGTACCGTTTTCAAAATGTCTCCAATGAATTGTTGTGCAATTCACGTCACTCAAACCGATATAAGTACTTACCACTTCACGGTGCAGTATAGGTACCTATATATACGTATTATGGTCACCGCGACCGTGGAATGATATAAAAGAACAAAAGATCTGTACGGAAATAAGAACGTAATTCACATTAATATACGTAACATTTAATAAGTTTAATTGGTACCCATAAAATAATAAATATTCGTCTAGTTAAAACACGTCGCCGGTTAAATTGCAGGTTATATACACTGTACAAACACACAAAAACATAGGTACCATACTGACGAGAAATATATAACTCGTAAACATAACGGAATAAAAATTTATGGTTCCAAAAAAAATTTCAATAGGTGGCGTAATAATATTATATTAATTGTGTACCTTATAAACGTAAACATTTTAAAATATACTCATATGCTATCATATTTGGCATTTAAAAATTTTGAATATATTATCAGTAAAATATCATCTATGAACTATAATGGGGTTCGTCTACGACCGTTTATTGGCCTCTCCAGGACGCAAAATATTCGAAGTGCGTATACTGCCTCACAAGTGGTTGTACAGTATACAGGACTACATATATTTGTATAATATAACAACTTTAATAGTTATGTTTTTATGTAATTATTATACTTATTATTTTTAACAATGAACATTCAGTATTTTTTAAGTTTCTAAACACAATTGCTTAGACACCTTATTTCGCCATATTGTATTCGTCCATCCGTCTGTCCGTATTTACTACATTACGTACATAGTTACGGTCACTAGGGACATTGTTGACTTGGTTACTACAGGGAGATATTATTTGGTGTGTTTTCTGCCCATAAACGTATAGTAGGTTAACAAATTGTTTATAAAATTATAGTTTATTTTTTAAATTACGTTTAAAAATAGGGAATTCAACACGCTTACAGAGTGGGCTTTTCGAACTTGTACCTATATATATATATATATATATATATATATATATCACTCTTATGCCGTAGAATCGTGTATTAGTGCATCAAAATTATATTTTAAAATGTCTCATGATTGAATAATCCAGTGCACCGATAATCGACTCATCCAAAAAAACAAAATGTAATTTTCCAATAATTAATAAAGGTATATTATATAGTTATTGTCTTTGTCACTATAGATGGGCATTCTAAATATTCTGAATACTTTTAAAAAATATTATACCCGAGTAGTGCTATACATTACTATACACCGTTTACACCACACATTGATTTAAATCGATATGAGCTTGAGATTTAATGATAAATTCTCCGTTTTATATGTGGTATATGCGGAAATTGAACTTTTGTATTCAAATTATTGACACGTGATGGAAATTTTGACAATATTATATATAATATATTATATTGTATGCATTATATTATAATATATTGTACAATGTCGTTCAATGGGGGAGGAAATCGAAAGACGGCAAAATAAAAATAAAAATAAAAATAAAACCCCCGTAAAAACGGCCTATAGGCGTTTTTAATTTACGACGGATTTGGCCCGGTCGAATCTTCGGATGAAAATAATTAACCAGTGTTTTTACGGCGTAAACTATACATATATATATATATTATACTGTTGTATGTATACAACCCGGTCGAATTATATATTTTTATTTAAGTTATTATGAATCCAAGTCGCGTTAGTTGGAAACTACACTGCATTGCATTGCATTCATTACGCTTATATAAACAGCTCATTTTCCACGTTTGAAAAATAAAAGAAAAAATACGGTTTATTTTTATACTCGTTTCGTTGTTTTCTCGTAAATGTACTACGGCCAGCGTTACGGTCGTAAAACACAATATTTTGTACGCGTTTTTACAAAACGTTCGTGCCGAGTTTTTAGGCCTGTATTTTATATTTTATATTTTATTATTATTATCATTATTATCATTATATTGATGAAAATTTAGTCTGTGGACAATGTGAATAATTCCAGACAGGAAATGTTATATTGGAATAAATCTCATTTCAATACCTACGAGAATAATAACTATATAATTTACTAGAAAATGTTAAAAAAAAAAATACGTATAACCCATAGTTTTTGTCTGATATTTCCACTAACTGTAAAAATTAATTATGGAGCATTATAACGATAAATTGATAATTTGAAACATTTTTTTTTTTTTTCAAACACCTTAATACTTTCCGGACAAATTGGTCTAGGTTTAGTTTTCATAAATTATAATTTATATAATTAAGTTGGTCAACGTTTCACTCCCTTTTTTGGTTTATACTAACTTAAATTAAAAATTATTATAATATTTAACTATGCTACAGATGGCAAAATGTTATAATATACTGAACGAAGCGAGGAGTTTATTGGTTTTAAGATGATGCGTTTTCTTCGTGTCATTTTTAGGTAGCAGTTTTGTAGTAAAAATATTTTTTTATAGTACATTGGTTCTAGTTCAAATTTTGAAGTTATAATTTTTCGATTTTATCCAGTAGCCTCCTTACGTATGAAGAAAAATTAACTTTTATAACGTACATTTTTGATAAATGTAGAATGTAAATAACAAAATATCAAAAATGTTGTCATGGTTATCCATTTTTTTTTTTTAATATAATGATTTATCTTTGCTTACAACATAAAAATAATGAAAATACAATATCCTGTTCCAAGACCAAACAGATGATGGACCAACTTCCATCAATATATATGTAGACATTTTTTTTATTTGAAATCTTCAAATTTGGATTTCAGAAAACCAAACTGTACCCAATTTATACATAAGTTTTTAATTTTTAATAAAGTTGACGGTTTAGGACACATTTACTAATCACATAAAAATAACAGTTCAATAAGAGAATTGAAAATGCGTTTAAACAGGTTTTTAGAAATCTCAACCGGGATAGGTATAAAGATTTCAATTAAATTTGATAATTTCTTATTTTTTTTTTTTTTGTTTATTGGAACTTTAATATTGTGCATATTATTTAATAAATGGCCAAGCATAGCGAAAAGGTCTACAACATAGTGTGTCACACAGCCTATACGTATACACCTCTATTGAACTGCGAATCGTCTGAAGAAGAGACCGAATTCCAATTGGAAGACGACGGCGTGGTACAAAAAAAAATTGATAAAACGGTTTTGTTTGTTTTCAAGTATATATCCCACCGATACGTCTGTTGAGTATAAAAAGCAGAATAGCTTAAATTAAAGTAAATATTGTTTTATCCGAGTCGAATACAAGAGCGCATTCGGTAAGCGTGCGGCAGGGTTCTCGCGGAGCGGCGCGGCCACGAGACACGTAGAATATTTTAACTAGACAAATTTACGTTTTGCCCGTGTATTACTACGTGACTGGTGATTTTTACACAAAAGTAACGTATTTTTTTTTTTTTTTTTTTTGTTGTCATTTTATATTATACATATAGGCGCCTCGTTTATTCCGAATGTATAATATAATATCCTTTATTATTATACACATATTATATATAGTTTTTTTATTTTCACATCTCTCTCGTCGTCCGCACACGCACATCACACCTATATTATACGTGTGTACGCGATAGCCGTTATCACCGTAAACTCGGTTGCACGACGGTAAAACGCACTGGCCAGCCCCGCAGGGATTTCAAACCGGTTGAACGAGAGAGGCTCGGGTTTACGTTATAATAATAATAATAATAATGCGTATCGTACGGACCTACAGCTTGCTACTACGGCGAGAAGGGTCGCAGTGTTAACGAAAACGGTTTCCCAACTTGATACGTATTGAGCAGCACACCGGCGCAGGACGGCTATTGCTGCTGCCCGCCGGAGTCGTTGCATTTAAATTGAATCGTTTCACCCGAAGCCATAAAATAATAAGTATTTAAAAAACACATGTGTAACCACCGAGTTATACACATAATAACGAACGTGTTAATTATATGTCTACGAACATAATTTCGTTGCACATCTGTTTCGAGCAATTCGTTATGCTCGTACGTACGTCGTGAAGTGGTCTCGAGGAATATTAGAGAGACAGAGAGAGAGAGAGAGAGAGAAAAAGAAAAATAATAAAGAGAAAGAGAAAGATTGAAAAATACGATTACGACTGCGGAACTAATCATTCGTTGACATTAGACGATTTTCATTTTGTGTAGGCAATATTTTTCCAAAATTACATAATATTTTAACAATCGCATACCGTATCAACTAGTGAAAAACGATCCGAGTACTCGTTTATAATTCTAGAACCTTTTGGTTCTAGTGTACATATAAATCTTTAAAACGAATCGTTCAACATAAATCGGTACATTTTGTAAAAAATAATTTTTTTTTTTTTTAATGTAAATGAAACCTAATGGCTCTGGACATTTCTTTAATAATTTAATTCTAAATTTAAGAACAGTGGAAGTTGGCCAATCTTTCCATTGGACCCCAGACAAGATAGTGCTTTACTAGCTGATATTACTTTACGTTTCAAAGGAACGGTAAATCATTGAATTCGAAAGATGATTCTGAACAAAGTTTGGTATACACAATTGGTGGTGAAATTAGTAATCATGGGACTATATATGTCATACTTTATCTGTTATTTTATACATTTTTTGTTATTTATAATAATTATATTCTCGTTTTAAAAGGTAGTTTTTTTTACATTTTAGTGAACTACTGGAAAAATCGAAAAATGACCTTTAATGTACTAATTCTACAATAAATTTGAATAGAAATTCTCTTTTCTCCGAAATTACTACTCATATAAACACAGCATTTTGAAATCAATTCATTACTCGCTATATTCAAAATATGAAAATACAAATTTTTCGCTAATAATATAAAAATGGAAAATAGCGATAATTAGAAATAAAATGCAGAAAAAAAATAGTATAGTTTGTCGAAATCAAAAGTTTAAATTAGTTCAAAATACAAAGAATGAATTAAAATTTTCAGAATGGTATTTGTAAACCATTAAATTCTTTAAACGATTTAATTGTGAATAAAAAAAAAAAAACACAATAAAATTTATTTAAAATCTTGGCAGATAATCGCTGGCTTACGATAAAAAAAATTATTGCGTATAGGTATATATTTTTTTCAGGGGAAAAATGTATTAATGGCAAAATCACTTAATAATGAACTAAGTTATTCGGTACATATATTATTAGTATTATTAAATTTCGTAATGAAGAGGATTTTGTGCGGGTCAGATTTTGAAAATCAAATGAGAATCCTTGAATTTTTTTTTTTTTAATCAATTTATGCGGTGGTTAAAAATACATACATTTTTCAAACTTCTCGTTTAATATGGGTTTTTTTTAAAAATCGAGTTATCTGGTAAGGTCATATATAATGATTAAACACTTAAAAATCGTTTCGCATAAAAGTTCGTATATATATATATATATATATATATATATATAGGTATATGCTGCTGCGTTAATAGAATCTCTCATCGGATTTTCAATAGTTGACTTCCGAAATCCGCAAGGATGTTTAAATATACTTATACATATATGACGTATATGTTAAATTCAACGGTTTTTTTCGTTATTAATTTTTTAATTAAAACTTAAAACTTTCCTCCATTTCGGAAGCATATTTCAGACAATTTATGTACAATTTAAACCATTCCCTCCTACGGCAGTATACAGGTACTATTACCTATATATTATATGTCATTTTTTTAATAAATATTTTTTCCCTCTCAACGCGAAACTAATGAATGTCATCTCACCTATAAATTGACTCGCGTTATTTAACAGGTACGCGTTTTTCTCGCAGTATATTGAAAACGAATTATACCGCGCACATAATATATATAGTAATATTGTAGAACCTACGTAGAAGTACATATATAATACAAGCCGTATTTATGTACCGAAATATATTAATTTACCTACGCCAGTATTTGTAACGTATATACATATATATATATATATATACAGCTGCAGCAGTCCCCCGTAGTCATATACGTATATAATATATAATAACGGGGCAGTGCCGGAGGATCTATGCAATCTACATATTTACATTATGTGCGCAGGATGACGTTTAATGACTTATTTTTTAATATCATTTAATGAAATAACGAGAAAAAAAAAAAAAACGGATTAACTAATTATATGTGTAATATTACGCATGACTTATAACATAATTATGTATATATTATATAATATGCCTATACGGATATAAATTTTTCGGGATATTAATTTATAATCGAGAAGCCTTTATTCATTTATATTTCCAGGGAGTCAAAACGGGTTTGAACCTGGGGTGAAAACCCGTGTAACCCGCAAAATATTAAAACCGTGTTAAAGCCGAAACCCGCAACCCGGAAAAAGTGATACACGTTTTTTAAACCCGTACCGGGAACCCAGAAAAAATTTAAACCGTTTTTTGACCACGTATTCCTAACCCGGAAAAATGAAAACTGTGTTAAACCCGAAACCCGGCAAAAACGGGAAACGTTTTTAAATGCGTAACTGAATTTTTTTTGAAAATTTGGACAACGTAAATCGAGTGAAAATAATAAAATACTGAAATAAAA
>JAIPRL010005755.1:615-30468 GCA_025469235.1 Pemphigus obesinymphae
AAATCGTATTTTTCGTAATTTTTTGGTAGTTTTTGCTTACACATTAAAAAACTATTATGAAAATCGAAAAATGACCTCTCAAAAGTACCAACTAGATGCAATTTGCTACCGGAAACCGGGAATGAGTGTAAAGATCGGAGCACTCCTTCTGGTAGAAAAAGTGTTTACAGAAAAAAAATAAATAAATAAATAAATAAATAAACATCATTGTAAAACCATAAGCTTCCTCGCTACGCTCAGAATCTAAAATTAAAAATATGCAATTAAAATTTAATAGGTATATCATTTCTATTCATACTTAATATTAAATTTATAACCTAGTTACTATTATCTTTTAATATTTTCTATTATATATATTGGTATTTAAATACAATCATACATCAACTTAAAATAATATCTCTCATTAAATAAATACCGGCTCCGAAATATAAATATATTAGTTATAAAATCATAATGGTATTTTATATTAATGGCATTAGTATATTGGACATATAAAATGTACCACTGTAATATGTTTATATTTACATTAAAAATATATGTTGAATTTTTAATTATGATATTATATAATATAATATCAGCTATTTTATGTTAAATTGTATTATATAATAAATATTTAATGTTTAAACACAAATACTGTACTCTAGTTAAAATTACCAATCAATTTAATAGATCACAGAATTTGTAATGCAGTAAAAAAAATTCAACACATAAATTGTATTATGTAAATTTACATTTACCGGTTTCGCATCTCTAATTATTATTATTTGTGTAATAAAATTTAAGCGCTTTCATTCTAAAATTTCAATTATGTAGAATTTTATTTTAACAAATAATTATTATTATAATACGAGTATATCATATAAAACTACAAACCTCAAACTCTGAAAACTTCATTTTACTACCATGCATGCGCCGAGAAATGCACTCGTACTTAACTAAATAAAAAATATTATTATGTCGAAGAGGGCGTAGCCTTTCCTATTTCCTCAAAGATTAATTACATCCTATTTACGATGTTCTTGCAAGACGTATATAGGTATATAGGTACATATATAAGTATAAATTAGGTATATAGATTATATTTTCCTTTAATTATTAGTTGCATTTATATTAAACGTTGGAGCATAACACATTAATAATACTCTTATTGTAATGAAGAAATACTCAGAAATAAATCTCATTTTAAATACAGTATTATACCGTTAAACTATACCAATATAAAAAATAACCGAGGATCTATCCATGCCATTATATCATATATTATATTAGATCTTAAATGTAATACAAAATAATTGAAAAATAATCATAATCATAATAAAATTAAATATAATAATAATCATAATTTCAAAAATGATTCTTATTGTCAAAAATCAATTCACTCAGAAATCTCGAAATTATTATTATTATTAATAAAACTATAAACTATAAATAATAACTATAAATATAACTATAAATAATTCATTAATTACTATAATTCATCGAAATATTTGAAATAATAACAAATAATAAAAATTATTATTTGTTTATTATGAAATAGTATTAGTAAATAAAACATTTTCATACTTAAGTAAAAATAAATCATTTAGATAGGTAGAATCTTTTCATTCTATCATACAATTTGTTTATCGTTTATTGAAACCATTAATTAGCAATGTTCCCTGTAATAAAACTATCAGAAATATCAATCGGTGTATAGTTGATCATTAATAATGCTATGAGATATTGTAATTGATTAAATATTCATAATTTTATAATATTTTACATTATTGTACAATAATATTGTACTGATTTTAAATTAAAAATAGTAATATTAGTATAGTGATTGATTAGTAGTAAATACATTTTAACTAATAAATTATTTTATAGTTTGATTCTATATGAATCGTTCGTTTTAAAACCAATAGATATAAAATACCATAGTATTTTAGTTTTGAATAATTTAGACCCTATTGCTTTTTTGAAAATTAACAATAAAATTTTATAAAGATTTATTCAAGTAAAAAATGAGTAATTTTTATACCGAAGGTTCACCTTTTTATGAAGAAAACTTGTTAATAAAATCAATTAATTACACTTCTAAATAATAGTTTAAATTTTATTTTAAAACTACAACATTTTTTAAAAATACAAAAATACAGTTTTGAAAAAGCGTAATTAAATCTTAATAAATAGTTGGTCAAAAAAGAAAAAAATGTAGGTATTTCAGATATAAATAGTTAACTGAGAAATTATTTTTTTATAAAACAAAGGACAAAGGACAAATTAACATACGAGAATAAGAGTCGTTTTAGTATTCTTGGTGAGTTTTCGTAATATTAGACAATATTGTAGATATTATAGTGGGATTCTATGGTTAATTTTTATTTTATTTTAATTTATAAATATAAAATACAAAATATAAACATATATCTCTTGGTTTTTACATTTTTTAAGTGAGCAATTTTAACTTTTGAATATATATTTCATAGATATTTATATATTATATTTAAATATAAATTTTAATATTTTTTAATATATAATACATTTGTTTAATATATTATTTCCATACTTATATAATAACGTATTATATATGTTACATTTATGTACAATATGAAACATTATGTACATAATAATTGTGTATTATATCTACATGTGTATTATAGTATAATAAACACTTTACATAGTTTAAGTATCGTAACCGATAGGCGAAATTTATGTTATCTACATAATATCCATACCAAGTAATGATGAAATTCCATACCTATTTTTAATGAATCAAAGTTTTATGCGTGTTATGGTGATATAATACTCATTATAAAAGTAGTCAGGCAGTTAATACTTAAACGTTAATATCGATTATGTATGTTTTTTGGGTAGATCTCGTAAATTTGACAAATCTCACAGATAATACTTATCAATATTATAGTGGTGTAGAGGACACAATACACTCGATTTTAAAGGGTTCTGTATAAGTTATTTTTATGTAATCTCAATAAAAATGAAAATCCAATTATTTATAATATTTAAATATATTTTAAAAGTAATTTAAGAATAGTTCTGTGCAAATACCATTTTTATAATCGTGTAATACGATATTTTTTAAAAATATATATCTACTTAGATGGTAAATAAATGATTTTTGATTGATTCAGGGCTTTAAACCGGTAACCGATTTTTCCCGAAAATCGGTTAAAAACCATTTTTTTTTTTTTGAGAACCGAAAACCACTTCCCGGTTTTTATTTTTAAATCTAAGAAACGATCATCGTTAACCAGCACCCAAAAATTTAATGTGCATGAGTGGCACATCGATTTTTATCGATTACGTACATGCTATTATAGGTACGTCCTACTAAAATTTCGTATAGGTACTAAAAAGTAAAATCCTCATTCAAATATGTGCATTATTCTTTGATCAAAATTTAACTTATTCAGATATTTTTGTATAAAATAAATTCGAAGTTAACACGTTAAGATAAAAATAAAAGCATAACTTTTATGTTAAAAGTTAATTTGAAAACTTAATTAGCGTAACTTAACTTTTTAACTTTTAACTCATTAATACCCAGCCTTGGTGACAATATATATATACTTATATGTACCAATATAGTACCTCTACACTTAACGTTTTTTTTTTTTTTTTTACGTATAGATAGTAGGTACATTAGAGTGCGATTATATTATAGTATTTTATCATGAATAGTTGTATCAATAAATGTGTATTACCGTAATATTATAACCATTATAACCAAAGAAATCCATCATTTTTACCCGACCATTGATAATAATATAATAGTTATATCTCGAATGACCGAAATTTTAGCAAAGTCCACATGCATACGCTTATTAAATGTCCATAACCGGGTGCGTAATAAACAAAATACCATGGTCGGGAGTCTAGGCACATCGTATTTTAATACATGTATATTGAACTTCGACACAGTCACAGGGATTAACCGTCCTTCATTTAATGATCCTGTTTTAGATCTGTATTTTTCTAGTTCCTCTTTATCATAATATTTATCTTGGCATACTATAGAAGAATGCTATGGTAGTGATCATTACCTTAATATTATCGACTACATATCTTTAAGATCAACATAATAATATATCATTAGTAGATAGCTTAATTAGCTAAGATTATTTTAATTTTAATAAGGCCGACTGGTCTAAATTTTATGACTGTTTGGCCTTGTTCTTAGGTCATTTTCTTATAAGGCGCTTATTGGACTATCGTAAAATGATTTCACAGATTTACTATTTGGTATTGATAGAAAATTTATTGCTCTTAAGAAAATGAAAAATATTAATCTATAATTTGGTGAAGTTCTGATAACATAGATTTTGTTATGATTTTCTGATTTTAGGGCTTTTAGAATCTCTCATTTAGTTTCATACTTTATAGAGTACAGTAGAATTTGTACAGTTACGAAACCTATTTTTAAAAAGACTAAACACAAAGCCTGGCGAAAGATTTATTTTGATTTAAGGACTTCAGCCCACATCTTTAATGTTTGGTAAACTGATAAATCTTTTAAAAATTCTTTACAACGTAATAAGCACCATTTAAACGAAGATTGGTTTCCATCTTTTTGTGATACAATTTATCCTCCTTACAATCCAATACTCGAAGAATTTTATCCCATAGGATTAGAAAATGAAATTGTATATTATAAAAGTATAGTCTTCTATAAAGATGTTCAGATTTATATTTTATTATCATGTCACTACTATTTATCAGAATTTCTATAATAAAATTATATAAGTAATACAATAGATTAATTAAGTTGATTACACTTCTCGGTAGTCTGAATATCGAATATTAATATTGATTATTAGGATCCATTTCTATCCTATGTTAAAAACAATATATCACAATTACTTACTTCCGACTTTATTTAATGTTTAAATTTTGTGCT
Source organism: Pemphigus obesinymphae (assembly GCA_025469235.1). Classification (NCBI taxonomy): domain Eukaryota; kingdom Metazoa; phylum Arthropoda; class Insecta; order Hemiptera; family Aphididae; genus Pemphigus; species Pemphigus obesinymphae. The sequence goes on from JAIPRL010005755.1 coordinate 5,513, forward strand.
TTTTGATTCTTTCTCATCAGACAAAAACATAAAGAGCGGTTATTCTACTGTCACAACCAATAAAATTATGTTATTACCAATTAATGAAAAACCGAACATGTAGATAGCCCAACCGTAACTTATGATCAATAATAGAAAACTTAAAAATAAACAAAAAATGATGGTATAAAACCAGTTAAATTAAAATTAACCAAAATTCTAAAACCAAAATATTTTAAACCAATATACTGATTTTAAGTCCGATCTCGCGCTTTTACATTTTTTGAGAAGGGTTGGTACAAATTGGCAAAAGATAATGGGAATTTTATAACGTGATCTATGACATAATTATCACCATTTATCGGCCGATCGTACATGTTTTGGTAATAACACAGTATAATAGTACGCGCGGTGTAAACATGGACGTAACAAATATTTGATGCAGACCTGGTGGGGGTTCACTACCTTAGTACCCGCCGTGTAAACTAGGCCATAGTGGCGATACAAATAAATATAATAATATTATAATGAATATCGATTTTCTTTTATAGGTCATTTGAGAATTATTTATATGTCCTATACCATGTATACCATGACCGTGTCACACGTCAAAGGGGTACCATCTGAATAGCTCACCCCAGTAGAGTTTGTTATAGTTGGTTTACGTGCGTTCACTATAAAAGGCCGTATTTTTCGGAGGGGTCCAAAATATATTTTATAATTTTAGTACATATTGAATGTATGCTTTGCAATAATAGGTATAGTGATTTATCGGTTTTATGGATTTTTAAAACAGATTTATCATTAAATTAACTTATAACTGAATTTTTTTACATTTTTTTCTATCTTTATTGGTACCCAATATTCTAATATTTTTTGGACTAATATTTAATGATTTTCAATTTAATAATACTATTTTAAGGAATACATATTGTAAATGTAAGAAGTATTCTTCTGGAGTTTTTCAATCTACAATTTTCAAAATATATATAGTCTACAGACAACTCAATTTATTAACGTTGGTCAAAAATATATTTTTTTTTGATCTACCTATAAAACTAATCATAGAGGACCACCTTGAAATTATATTTAACTATAGTTAGGTAGGTATATAATACATTTTTTTAAAAGAATTATGATTAATTTTTTTTTACATGTTCAAAATTTAATGATTTAAAAATAAAATTGTATAATATTATCTTTGGCCACACTTTTTTTAACAAGTATTAATATTTTTCCGCATATCTATTATTTCACCTATATGATTGTTTTGACCAGTTTTATAGTTGCATTTAAATCACAATTTACGTAGGTAAGTAAACATTTTTTAAAAGTGTAAAATTTTTTATTTTTTTTATTTAATTTAATTTTTTTTTTAAGTAAAAATTTCGGAGAGAGTTCGGTCCCCATGTACTCCCCATCAGATACGGCCATACACAAAATGTAAATATTTGTGTCACTTAACCGATTATAAATACATTGTAAGATTGCATTATACATAAATAGTTCCTAAAATATATTTATATTACTACTGTAATATTACGCTATTATTATAATTTCCAAATAAATAACAGATATATTGATACAGATATATCAGTATACCTATATAACCATCTAGACTTTATTATGGAAATAGAATATTTCTTAAATTTTCAACAAGAACTACAAATATTTTGGCTTATATCATATTATATTATTATTACCTAATATAATTTATGTGATTATACCTGCAATTTTTGTAAAATAATAGACTGCAAAGGTGGACATTAAGATTTTTATTAATATATTATATTATTATTATTATATATATTAATATATTAAAAAGTTTTTTAAAAACATTTTTAGCTTAATATAGCTTAATAATTAATTGTTTTTTATATTTAGTAAAATTGTTTAACTAGTTTAAATTATAATTTCTCAACATATGTTTATACAGTTAATTATTGTAATAGTTACACTGTTTAAAAAAACCTACTAATATTTGGACAAAATAAACACTCCGAGTGTTAATTTTTGCCGAACTACAAACAGAACGGCTTTAGTATAGGATTACTCACGTACTGATGGTAATTACATTATGATCGTTTCGTTGTTATGATTGAATAATATATTAAAAAAAATTACTTTCTAAAACCTCAATAACTGTGCTCTTATATTAGTTAATTATAAAAACAAAAAGAAGGTTCATTCCAAAAAATTGTCTTAAAAAAATATCTATTTTTTAATGCTCGTTTTAACTCCAAAATTATTTTAAGAACCTTTTTTAATACTTTTTTTTACCACTGAAAATCGTCAATATATTATTCTCACTTAATCTTTTGATTTTTTTCAGCTTATAACTATTTTGTATTATTATTTCAACCTCAACACTATATTATGAACGTCTTATAGTTCTTGATAAAAATCAAGTATTTTTATATACACTTTAGAAGAATTATGTAAACTTCTTTGACACAACATTATTAATTACAGAGTATAAACTGTCTTAATAAAAATATATTTAATTTTATGAAATGTTAATTTCATTAAAGCCAGACAAAGCTAATAATTAAACTATAAGATAAGTAGATTATTATTGAAATTATTATTAAATACGGTTCTTCAAGGATAATAATACTCGTATAAAATCTCTTTAGACCAAAATAATTATTAAGTATATCATTTATAAATTAAAATACAATAAGACTAAAAATAAAAAAATAATTTATTACCTACATTATTTAATTAATTATTTTGGAATTCATTTTAACCTATTTATTTGGATTTCCTAAAATATATTTGAATTTTGAATACGGACAATTTTTTATATAGATAAACAATATATGTATGTTGGTTAAACATTTTTTCATTTCATTTTTATAAAATATGAAGGGTGGTATCAAATATCTAATAAGTTAAAATTAAGTTATTGTTAACTTTTAAAAATTTTTAACGTGTATTGTAGTCTCTAAACTTATTAATTTATCAATTTGAAAAAATGTGTGAAAATATTATTATCAAGTTAATTATTTTACATTAAAAGTTAAGTTCAAAAAATAATTTAACTTGGGATCAAAGTTGTATTGTAAAGAATTATATTTTGTTACAAATAAAAATGTAAAAATAAATTATACAAAATTTAAAAGAAAACCCAATGATAAAATCTACTTTTAATTAAGGCTGCTCATGGTAAAATAGTTTTACAAACTAAAGAGACCTATTTTTTGTTCATTATAGATATTGATTGAACGGTTTTATAATAATTTTAAAACTGATTTCATTTGTTAACAACTCTATTAATATAAATCAATTATTTTACCGTTTTAATATTTTTATTACCTATTTATTTCTTAAAAACATTGTTTAATAAAATTAAAAATTATAGTTATAAAATACGAGAATTTTTTTCCCAAATACTAAGATATTAGAAATAATAATTACAAAATGATAAAGTCTACTAAAATCTAATTTGTTGATAAATTCGATTCTGTTTTAAAAATCCAAATAGGATTACATGTAAAATTGCTACGATGGATAAAATACTAACAATTTAATTAAAATTTAGAAAATATTTATGAAAAATGGACAATTTATAATCTACAAACCATGCGCGTACGTATTATCGGCGTGCACAATGCTGTAATGTTATTAAATTTTAAAAAAATACCAGGGTTTTTACACACTATAATATCACATACAATATTTTTGTATTATTTGAAAATTTGCTATACATGGCCCCTTAAAATTAGCTTACAGAAATCTGTCTGAATTAAAATTAATTTTTAACTATTTTAAAAAAAAAAAATATATATATATATATCATTAACTTTGTTTGTATCCTTATAATATTATAAATATATATTTATAAATATATATATATTCATATATAACAAGAACAGTGGACGTGTAAAATAGAATAAGTACAAAAATATTAATTCCAAAAAATTAAAACAAACTGCAAAAAAAAATATCCAAAAATTTAAATTTTTCATATCAATACTTATGCCATATGTTGTTAAATATTTATTGTTTTTCATGTCAATTGATGTGGATTAAAAAAATCTACAAGAATTTGTAATAAAATTTTTTTTTTTTTTTTTTTTATTGGACTTATTTATTTTTACCCGAGCACCGTCCACATATATGTTCCAAGTAAAAATGATTTCATACAATTTGAACCAATTACAATCTGAATTTTTGTCTTAATAAATTATCAATCTATAAATAATAAAGGTATTTTTATTTTTTTCTATCATCTGAATATTATATATTATACTTTAAATTATAAGGTAGGTAGCACATAATCAATATTGTTTTTAAAATGAAGAATTATTTTTTTACGGAATATACTTCAAAATTAAGAGTGATCGTGTACCGTTCCCTTCGTAGATCGGAATATAGATACCACCGACAGGTATCTACTCTGAAAAAAATGCGAAAACTGTGATATATAATATGACAAAAAAATCATATTATTAACACTTATTAAACGAGGCCAGTGTGCTTCAAAATGTTGTTTATTGTGTTATTGAAAGTATGCAAAGTACAGAATTTTAATATGTAGGAAATACCAACATTTTTAAAACTCTAAATCTGCTCATCTTGATAAAATACAAGTGTAATATAATTTTTAATCTGGTTATTGTTTATATTAATTTTAAACTAAAAATGTTTACAATCTGTCATTTGTATTGATAAAAATTGTTTTATGTAGGTAATATAATATAATATAAAAAAGTTAACATAGGTAGGTATCTCATGAGTAGGAGATAGATTTTATGGATTATTAAAATAATAGTTTTAGAAAATGTAATTTTAAAAAACCAGTTTTTCAGGGGATAGAAGCATCTATATAGTCGGTATTCCTGACTAGTTTATATGTTATTTTTTAATTTATAACAACTTTTCTAATATAACTATTATGAAAGGTACTTTTTCGTTATGCTTCTGAAAAGTAACTTCAAAATTATGACCTCCATAAAGTACCAACTAGAACAAATTTCCTGTCATAAACTTCTATATCAGATAACTCTTTCTTTACTCCTTCTGCCCAAAAAAGTGTATATATTTATATATAACAAATAAAATATAAAAACACACATTATTTTAAAATCAATACATTCTTCGGTACGCTCAGGATCTAAAATAATATCGATTTATTTAATACTAACGCTTTTAATAATTAATATGGTACACACAAATTGTGGGGGATATCATTAAAATATAGCTATAATTCGTATTATGAAATTATAGCGTTTTTAAGGTTTAACTTAGAAAATAAAATATCACGCACATGTCGTTTCTTCCCTCATTTATATACTAAAATATTTATTTAGTCAGCCTTTATTGACTTTATTGAATATGTCTCTTACAAAGTTATTTCCATATTATTATTATTATTATTATAAGTTTATTCGTTATTATTAAAAACAGCATATAGAGGGTAACAAAAATTTTTCACTTGACTATTCAATTATCAATATTTTTTGTATCCCTTTATATAATAAATTTATATATATAATACAGCGTAGGTGCTATTAATATATGTACTTTATATGTACAGTTAATTTTACAATAAATAGTTAGGTATATACTGGTAGGTATGAAGAGAGGGCAATTGTCACTAAATATCTTATACGGTAAGTAAAAGACATCTTCCCTATGTTATAATTTAGTTTATATTAAAGTGGTTAGAAAATTATTTTTTAGAAAATAAACGCCCATTTGTGTTATAGGCAGAATTTCCATAAATTTAACAATACGTGAATATTACGAATACCAATATAGTACATAAATATATTATGCACTCAAAATCCGTTTTAATTATTAAGTATTGTGTTTAAAAGTTGTTGTTCTAACCTAAATAATAATCGACTATTACAAATACCGATTTAAAAAAATACATATTCGTCCACAAGTGTAAAATGATACTAATACAACTGAAAAAAAGATTTTTATTTTTATTAAATACAAACCATTTTTTTATTTTTCAAGTACCCTTTATATGCATAAAATATTACAGCACAATGATTACTAAATTATAAAATAGAAATATGAGGAAAAAAAACTAAAAATAAAAATAAAGAAGCTAGTGTTTAGAATAAAGGCAATTATGTTAGATATAACTGATTGATAACAGAAATTATGAAGCAAATTGATGTCAGCAGATGTGTATCCCATGGGAATGAAAGTCAAATCTAGAAGAGGACAGAGGGGGACAATCAAAATAATATGATGAAGGTCACATACAATTTCAGTGGTATGTAAAGTACATAAGAGAGAAGAGTTAAGAGAGAAATGAAAGGAGCGATTTGGAAAGACGTTATGTCTAAAACTTATACGGGTAAAGGCTATTATTTGAGATCTGGAAACGCTCAAATCTATTTAAAAAATATTTTAATACCTACTTTTTTAAAATGATAAATAAAGAATATAATATGTCACATACCCATTTTTTGAGGTGCCATATTTAATGATTATTTGGATATATGAAATTTGACAAAAAAAAAGAAGAGCAAAAGCTTTACGATTTAAAAATATTTAAATACGTAGAATCGTAATATAGATAAATTTCGATAGATAATAATATCACATTGAGTTCGATTACCACTAAAATATTAGACAAAAAAATATACATACTACCTATTTGTAAAGAATATTTAAAAGTCTGATACATTCAGATGGTGACCGTTTTTATTCAAAATACATTTTCTTTTTTAAATCACAATTATCATCAGAATCATAATAAAGCAATGTATTCTTTCGATATTTTATTCTATTTGGATCAGATATATCAAAGTTTCATCATTTTTATAGTTCATTTTTACCAGCCCGAGCAGCAAATAATCGTTGGTTCAGTATATTATCTTCTATCAGTCTATCATAAACGAATTAGGGCCTTTATACGAACCTATATTATACTCGTATTTCTTGATGAAACAAAATCGAAAAATTAAGGGTTCGATTTGTTTGGTTTTCCACGATGAACTTCTCGGACAATTGGAAACTATTCTGTATAGTATTTATCAATAGACATCAGGATATTTCATTTTACTCTCACATTACAATTCAGAGTATCAATCTAATTCGATTGTACTGGAAAAGACGCGCGTGTTAATAATAATATATATATTTATTTTCTGATCATATTTCTAAGATTTATCTTGATTATATTATATAATACATAATATCCAGTCAATCGAGTTAAATAATGATTCAATACCTCTTCTGGCATATATATGTACAGTGTACACTCACATAACTGATTACTTATCACCATTTATCTGATCTGACTGTTGAAACAAAATAGCTGCTACGACATAGCATATATAATACGTATCTTTATATGTTTGTTATACCCGAAGTAATCTGCAGCCATCTTGCATAATCTATGCATCAGTGGCGGTTGTTGATAAATGCTGAGAGGGGGGGAAAGATTTTTTTTCATTTATATTTCATACATACACTTTACTTCTATAGGTTACTAAATATAAATTTAGATACCTTAATCCCCGTACAAGCCCGTCCTGGGAGAGGGTTTCTGCGGAAAGCAGTAGGTAAAATTAAGTTTAGTCGGCATATAATAGAAAAAGTGAATGGCCTTTTTTAATTTTAGCTTTTTCACGTTTTGAATGAAGTGTTTTAGAATTTTATCGGAAAATTATGCAACCATATTTTTCGGAATTTTAAGTGGGCAAACTATGAATAACTAGGATTTTAGCCGGAAAAATGGGAAAAAAGTTGATTAAGTACCTTGTTTTTTTTTTTTTGCCTATTTTATGTTTTAAAGATATGTATTATATTATTATTATTCATATTTTTATCCTCTACCTTCAAAAAAAAACCTTTCTTCGGGACTGTCCTGTCTCCGTGGCTTTTTGGCTATTATTTTGGATTAGATTCTGAGCGTAATATGTTTCATGTTTTACAATTATAAATTATATTATAAATTTTCTACCAGAAAGAGTATTCTAATATTTAAAAGCTTAGCCTGTTTCCGGTAGCAAATTACATACAGTTGGTACTTTAAAATATGACTTTTAACAAAAAGGTAATTTTTATGATTTTTTTTCTATATTTTTTTAATGCGTAAAGAAAAGTTATCAAAAAATTATGGTAAAACGGCAAAATACGATTTTGTCTAATCGATATTTTATTTCTTCGTGATTTCGAAAATAATAACTTTAAAATCTTAAAATTTACATAGAATATTTAGTTTATTAATATAGGTATTCACTTTGTTTAAATTTTTTTTGCAATTTTTGGCAGTAGTTTCCTAATTCCTAATTCCTAAAAAAAAAGTCCTAATTAAGGTAATTATAGTCTATAATTTATTATAGACTATAATCAGATATATAAAAATAATGCAACCAATAAAGATTTAAAACAAAAAGTCAAGGAGGGCGATCCACCTATTATCCTCCCCCCCTCCCCCCTGTAAAACCATCACTATTATTCGTCAAAGTAAAAAATAAAAATAAACGGAAAAGTAAGTACATCTTAATGATTATAATTCGTTTTTTTGATCCTCCACGTTCATCACATTCTATACCTATACAAAAATAACTCATTTTTTAGTTTGGTTTTTCATAGTAATTCACGACTAAGGAAATGTCAAAAAATTTAAAGTGTAATATCATTGAATAAATATAAAATGTACTTAGAAACAGAAATAAAAACCCACGTACAAAATATAATAAAATGATTTTTTTTTTGTGCGTTTTAGTTTGTTGAATGCTGCAAGAAAAAAAACGAGTTCTATTTTTCTTTCTTTCTTACTTTCTTTCCTTCTTTCAATGTCTATCACTATTGCGACGAAAGTCCGAAGCCCCGGGATAACGTAAAACGGTATTGGTTTGGTTAGGACCCTCGAGGTAAATTCGGGAAACCTCTAGAGAACATAAATCAATAGTTATTCGAATTTCGGTAAAATACCCCTCTAATATAAATTATAAAAATAAAAATAAGTATTAGACTTTATAAACGAATATATAATAGGTACATTTATATATATATATATATAATGTTAAATATATGATAATATAATTGTTCATGTTCATAAACTAAAGTAAAGTTCATTAAGTAAACACAATGAGGAAAAAATGATTGACAAATCCCAAAACTATAATTAACATTACTTCATGTTTGTAAAAACATTTTTATCTACCCAAAAGAATGTTTTTCAATTTTAATAAATAATGGTTCATGATTCAAATCGGTATCATAGATAAATATCAGTAACATAGCAAAGATTTGTAAATGGAGAGTGAATTATTATTAGGAGCCTATATTGGAAAAGAAAGAAAGTCAACCCGTCCCCAAATTATACACTTTAATTCACTACTTTTTAATTTCTAAAATTAAAGGAAATTAAATTTAAGGAATAATGCATTATATTTTATCCATTATCACAAGTAAAGATAAACCAATGCATTGAAAAAAAAAATTCTGAACGATTTGGTTATAAAACATATTATTTTCCAATTTATACGAATTTTTAATTAGTTTTATGAATTTTGCTTTACCCTTAAATAACCGAATAAAAAAATCCGATAATGACCTATATTCAACACCAACTAGGAAAAAATTCCTATGAAAAAGCTGCTCTTATCTAATAATACCTCCTATTCGACATTTAGACAAATCCATAGATGACCCTAAGAAAAATCTTAGATTTATTTTAGGTAAAACAAAAAATCGGTATTTATAAATGATACTTTAAGATTTTTCTAAGAAAAATTTTAGTAAAATAAAATTTTAAATAAATTTAATATTTTGGTATTCATAGTCATATTGTAAGAAAAATCTTAGATATATCTTAGATAAAATTAATAAATAATTAAGTTACCTTTAGCTCTTACTTGAACAGAACCTACGTGTTATTGTTGATGTTATTTTGTTAAGAAAGTATATATCTTATATTTTATATACTTGAATAAATTAATAAAGTATTATCATTTACCATATTTATGATGAATACAATCAATGTTTATTTTAATTTAATTTAATTTAATTAATTTTAAGTATTTCGAAGATTTTGAAAATTGGATCAATCATTATGCAGTTTCTGTGAGTTTCTTATTTATTAAAATAATAGTTTAGTTTATAGATAATAATAATAATAATAATAATAATAATAAACATATAACCTGAATACACAAACATAAATAATATACCTACAACAAAACAAATTAACAACATTAATTGTTGCTTTATATGTAGTATAAATTAAAGTATTATTTATTTTAAATACTAAAAGCGTAGTCAGGGGAATGCTAAAGGAGCTTTATTGATTGTATTTTTGCTTTAACATTATATTTTTGAAGTCAGTGTCGTATTTACGGGGGGAAGGGGGAGATTATGGAGATATATCTCCCCCCTTGGTGTTTTTTTTAAATTATTATATGGCTACGGTTATTTTTCTTTTATCACTTTATTAGTAAAGTTAAAATGTCTTTGATAACAATTCTTATCATGAATATTTTAAAATTCCTGTATTCATATCTTAAATTGATCCTTTTATCAACCAGTTAGACGATAGATTTATTAATCATAAAAATATTTTTAAAGGTAATAAACTAATAGACAATAGTTTTAATTGTTAATTTATTACTTTTATACTTTTAATTGGTTTTTGACTTTTAATCAGGTTTTGAATATCTTTTTAAGAACACAAAAGTTTCTGAAGATGATAGAATGTCTTCAACAAGTTGGTTGAGTTTTACTTGCCTGAAATTAATAACCAGGTAGTGATTACTGAACTAAAAATGTAGAGAGTCAAACTTGCTAAAGAAAAGATAAATATAAAATCAAGACTTGATACATTAGCAATCTATAATAAAGACTTATATTAAAAAAATCATTTATTATATAAAATTGTATGTACATACATTACCAGTATCTACATTAAATCCTGAATGCACAATTTCATGTTTAAAAGTATTAGAAACATATAAGAAACTCTATGAAGGAGGTATATATACATATATTATTCACTATTTACTTACTATATTTTTTGTATTTAATAATTTATTTTAATTTTATAATAGGTTAAATGGGCTTACAATATTATCTATACATAATAACGTTAAATTAGATGTTGAGGAAATAATTGACAACATTTCTAAAAAAACCTAGAAGACTAGAGTTTGTTTTGTAAATTATATAAATGTATTGTTTAAATTTATAAGAATTATAGATTCATGTACAGATATATATATATATATATATATATGTTATTATTAAAAATTGATAATACATACTAAGTATACAAATAGTAGGTACATATATATTTTGAGTGGAGAGAGAAAACATTTTTTAGTCATCTCTCCCCCCTCAAAGAAATCCTGAATGCGCCAATGGTTGCAGTTAATCATTATTGTTATATAATATTAAACATGTCAAACAGAACACATAACAGAAATAATAAACAAGAAGTTTAACTAAAAAAAGTACAAAACATTTGTTAAGAGCTGCATATACGTATTGTAATACAGAATCTGCACTATATTTTTAAAGTGGTATGTACTTACCCATATAAAACATCCCATTGTGACACAAACACAGTTTTAAACAATTAAAAAATATAATTCAGTACCTACGGTTTGACTGTATAATAAATTATAGTTGTTATAGAAAAATATAATAACGTTTATTACCATACCTAATGTCAAACACTAGAAATGTAATAACATTTGATTTGTTATAACGCTACATAATGAAAAATGTAATAACATTTAAATTATAATGACGTAAGGGACTAACAAATGTATAACATATATTTAAAATTAAAAAAAAAATGTTTATATAAAAAAAATAAATAAATGTTTTAATGTTAACTAATAACATACTCGAGTCTTTTCAATAAATTTTACATAATATATTATTTATAACAATACAAATTAATAGTATCCCTTATTTTTCCATTTATTTCTTATATATTTAAAACAGTTTTTCAGCTTTTGCACTCAGTTTCTGAAACAATGGCTAAATTTCGGTAATGATAATTTAAATATAACGTAATATTTTCAAAGTCTATATAAAATAACTATAAAAAGAAACTAAAATAAAAGATAAAAGCGTATAAATGTTTCTGTTGACATTTGAGTTCTATATATAAATAAGTGCATTTATTTAATTCTCCCTTCCTTGAAGAATATTGTGAGTAGGTCGTATGCACATAATATAGTCTGAACGGAAACAAAATGCATCGTTTTCGACAAAATTATTATAAATTTAAGAGAAAATTCTAAAAATATATTTGTTTAAAAATCAATGTGACCTGTACGTTTGCATAGGTAAAACAAAATTTCGGCTTACGGAGTATAATTAGGTTGTCGACCATACAAATATGCTGCTAAGTTCAATGTTAACGCAACACATAACATTATCCTTCATAATGTTGTTATCGTTTCGTATGGGTATAAAAATAATTATGATATCCATCACAAAATATGTATAAATATGGGTTATTGGTTGTTATATAATTCACTGTATAATCAATAACTCTATATTTTGTACGTTGTGAATAATTTATTAGGGAGCTTATACAGTTGTTTTATATAAAATCGTTTTTTTTTTTTTTAATGATTAAACAAATTATAATAACAAACCGTTAATCTAAATAGTTGCAGGATGTTAGACATAAATGCAACTATTTAGATTAAAGGTTTGTTATTATAATTTGTTTAATCATTAAAAAATTTGTTTACAAGTTTATGGGTACCTATGAAATAATTTTAATAATTATTTACACAAAAAGTCTCCAGTGGTACTTTTTTATTTTTAATGTATTGCTTTTTTTGTTATATGTTCAGAACATTTTTAAATTTCAGTTAATAGTTTGTGATTATTATGATTACAATAAAATTGAAGACTAATCCGGGAGGTAATATTCTTATATGGTCGGAAGGCAATTCATATAAAATTATCTTTCCACTTAACCTTGGAACAACAATTATATTTCATTTTTAAACAAAATAAAATTATTATTATATTTTAAGTAAAATAATGAATATATTTATTTCACAATTTTATACAAGCGCTTAAAAATTGAAAAAAAAAATTACACTATAACAATAAATAATTATACATTAGATTGTTTTTCAAATATGATTACATTTCTTCATTTTTAAATTGACTGACATTATCGAAATTTCCACACTCAGAAAACAAATTTAAAATTTACTTAATACAGTACGATTAATATGAAAAAATGACGTCCAACGAAGAACAAAAAACAAAAAACAAAAAAGTTATACAAAGTCCTATAATGTTATCATTGTGTAGTAAAAAAGGAAAATCAATATTTTAGAAATTCATGAACTATTTCAGACTTAAAAATAATAGTTGTCTACGTTGTGCGCACGGCCTTTATGACGATAGAAATGACATACTATATAATATATGTCAGTGGTACCCAATCGGTGATAGTAAGCATACCACTGATTTTAGCTGAATATAATTCAGATGGTATCTTAAAAAATATTTAAAATCATAGACAATAAAATGCATTTTTTTATTTTTGCTATTTCAAGTAATTTCAAAAATATTAAACCGTATATATTTACGATATCTGATTTTTCTTTTATAATTTACTTGCTCATTCATATATAAGTTCTTTCATTTCAATACAATAGTATTGAATAATAAAGTGAGTATTATGAGAAAGATTCATATCTTGGGCTTATGCAGTACATCTCATGATTATATTAATAATGTAATTTGGTATATTCGGTTATAATAAATATTGAGAAATCCTGCTAAACATTAATAAAATGCATCTGAAATCAAGGGTTGGAACTGAATTATAAAAAACTAGTTTTGGAACATATTATTTGAATAAAATTAAAGTGTCCATATCAGAACCTGAATTTTAAATTGTAATTGATCCTTGAAATAATCAAAACTATAACCATTATTTTATATCTTTATAGATCCAGAACCATAAAATACTATTTTTTATAAGACCGGAACAAAAATTCCAATGATTCCAAACCCTCTCTGAAATACTATTCACTATATTATAAAATCACTGTATTTCAATACAATATAATATACTATTATAAGACTGACATTTACTATATTTTAACGCACCTAAAACAATTGAATTTGTACAGATTTAACCATTAATAAAAGTTAAGCATATTGTAGATATATATATTTTCAAAATATTTCAAAAATCTAGAACAACATTGCCATTTTAATTCCTTAAAGTGCAATTTTTAACTGATTATAAATAAAACGTTTTTACAAAAAAAGTATGTATTTAATTTACCTATATTTTACCCATATATTTTATCACGAAGCATTAGTTAATTTTTATTATACATTTGTAATGTTGAGATAAAAAAAAAGCCAGTTAGTAGAGAGTGGAAACACTAATATGTTTGTCTAACTAGTATATTTAAGTCTATGTGTAAATAAAGCTCCTCTGAAATAATTTGTTGAGAGAAGGTATAAGTTATTTATTAAATAATTGTTGTAGAAATAATTTTGATGATTTACATAATACATTTTAAGAAGAAAAGATTTATAGAATACTAATTTAATAAAATTGCTATACTTATAATAAGATAAACTTAACGTTTTATTTATTTAGTATAATATGTATTAAAATTATATACGTGTGTTATAAACTGTAAACGCTTTAATAATAAATAATAATACGTATAATACTTATATGTGTGGAAAATAATAATATGGTTAGTGGTCACGCAATTTCAACAAATTACTATAATAGCGTCTTTTGGTTCGATTTTGTAGGATACGTAGACCATTATCGAGTATCACGATAAAATATCTTAAATAATAACGTATCTAGTTTTCGATTGATCATTATCAAATAGTCAATATTAACAACTGACTATATATATGATATATATAATATATTATGAACTTTAACGATTATAAAAATAACTCATGTGGAGGTATAAAATTGCACGATTCAACAAACCTCGGAAAATGTAATATGATATAATATAATATTATTTATTACGCGTTTAATGTCCGATTTATCGACATTTCACTGTTGGCTTCAAGAATAAATAAATACGTTTTTATGTATTTTTTATTTATTTTATCTCAGTGATAATATCTATACATATATGAATACTGACATAATTAATTATTTAAAAATGAATGACTACATTTATTAAAATTATTAATAATAATATGTCAAACAGTCAGCCATTAAAAATATAGAAAATACTTCACTCGTAAAATTAAAAAGCAATAATAAATTATTTATTTCAATTGAATTATCTATTAAATTATGAATTATTATTTGTAATTTATATCTTATATAGAGTATTCAAAATATGTATATTTTAAATAAATATATACGTTATTTAAACTGGTTCATCATAGATAAATATACATTAAGAACAATTCATAAAACAAAATTTAACTATAAAACTGTTGATACAGAAAAGGTTTTATCGTGAACATTCATTAAACGAATTTGTGATAATACACAGATAATCAGCAAAATTACCTTTATTTTATTTAGATAAAAATTAATTCATCTTTGTCTAAATAATTTCTATTTAATTTATTTTTATTATTATCTAGATAACTGTTTAGTTAAGATAGGTAACGTAAAAAAATAACTACTAAATTCAAAATATAATAACTAGTCTTGAGAATAAAATATTTTTAAAATAATTTTAATTAGTAAATTATCTTAGTACCTAAATAGGTTCTAAGCTGAAACCCCCCTTTTTATGATTTTTATGTTGGTCTTTATTAAAACAAAATAATCATTAATTTAATATTTAATATAACTTCTACATATTATATTTTTAGATGCAGTTAAGGAATAACTAAATTATCTTCAAAATTTTAAAATACTTGGTGTTCTACCTAATATAGGTTGTGTTGGTAAAACTGTATTTTTAATGAATTATAAATGCATTGTATACGATTATTTTCAACCCTGTTGGATCCAATTAGTATATTGGTAGATTGTCGACGCTCTAATATATATATATAGTACTTGATTGTGTGTTCATTATGCATTCCGAAAAATCAACGTTAAATAAATTAAGTGACAAACTCACTTTTTCAGTTTATTGCACTAATTGTAGGTAACATGGTCAATGTAATATATTTTTACACAGTACCATGTACAAACCGTTGTGTTTAGCAAATAATCGTCCTAAAAAGTTTACTTAAAATATGACAGCTCACTATTATCACCGTGTCACAGAGTATAAAATTAGTTTATAACGAAATCATTCCACAAGCCCTTTTTCATATTCTTTCACGTGCACTGAAATATAATATTATATTTGTCATAACAGTAATACCTGTATTTAGACAATAGTTGAATATATAGTATACCTAAAAATATTCAAATGCATTTAAAAAGTATTCTAAAAATTTTCTCATTTTTATTTAATTGTTGTGTAATGTGTAAATTATGTCAATACCGTAACAACTACTACTTGTGGCTTTCTCATAGAATAGACAGAAATGATTGTAAAAGAGAAATAATTACATTAAATAAAATATGAGAACTTAAACTAAGAAAAGAGTATTGAGTTTTCGTTGTTTAAGTGTATTTAAATATTTAACATTTGTGATTGAAAAACATCAAATTTTCAAATTATTATAACTAAAAAAGCTATATTTTCTTTCGACGTCCATATATTCTCATCTATTATGTTTTGTTTAAATTTTGAATCTACGATAACTAAGAGAAAATGTTAACATAGAAAGTGAGTAGGTACGTTTTTTTAATGCCATTATAATGGATATTTAGCGTCCTCTTAATAATTCAGCGTACAAACTAAATTTGAAGATTTCTAAGCGATGATATTAGCAGTAGGTATTAAATTTTTTGGTTCTGTACTTTTTAACAAGTTGACTGCCTCGTGCGTCTTATCTAACCCACACAGCATCTTGTATTTTCGTTTGATAAAAATTTAAAAACCTTCTATATTGGTTTTGAGAGATAAATTTAATATACACTGTGATTATTGTTATGGGCTATGACTCTCATACATCTTTTAATTTTATTTCGTGAAAGTTACGTTTAACTCGCATGCATATACATCACTAGGAAGAGTTGAAAACTGAATATTAAGGTATAAAAAGTGGGAGTAAATGTTCATATGTTGAGTTCACATGAGCATATGTTGTAAAGTATTCAATTATATTAAATTTATATTTATACTCGAATTAAATATCATTATTATACTAGCAAATTAATTAAAAGTATGGTAATAAGTAATAATCACTAGGTATAGATTAATAAGTATTTAAGTAATTAAGTAAATTAATAAGTAAAATTTTGATACCTATGAAAATATAGGAGAAATGCAATTATTGGCTATGAGCATCAAATTTAACTCTCGACTAATATTCTATTTATTTTAGACAAAATCGATTCCGAATATAGTAAAGATCAATTTAGAAGCATAATAATCTATTTTTATAAAAAAGAAAAACCCTTAAAGCGAATAGAACTAATTCGATATTTTGAATAGCGCGTGGTTGATCGGATATAGGTGAGTATTAAATTTATTCACAAAGCTATTAAAGAGGTATTATGAGAAATGCAAAAGTAGTCAACTTGTTAAAGTAAATTCATAAGAGATCCGGGTTCGGGTTCCAGTCCTCTCAAATATAAAATTTTAAAAATACCTAATTAAATGTGTTTTCTACATTAAAATGTTATTTGTCAGAATTAAGGTTGACTTGATAATCTAAACCTGATATAAATTACTTTTCTGGTACGTAGTTAATGTTATATTATTAATCAGTAATTCTTATATTACAGAATACAGTTGCTAAATTTTAAGTTGTATTAGTAGTATATAGTTATATTATTTTAAGTTTTAAATTTTATGTTTTTTACTTTAAATTAAAAAATATCACCTACCTGTTATAATAAATTACTCACTATTCATCTATTATAAATAAATGATTATCAATAAACAATAGATATTTTAATGTTATTAATATAATATCAATAAAGTATATAAATGCTTTTTCAAATGTCTTTAAAAATATGTATTTGAATGCTATTTAGTCAGTATTGAAATACATTTTACAAGCATTTTTTACAACACTGTAAATAACAGATAATATATATATATATATTATTTCAGTAATATAATATAGTAACCATGACAACAATATTTTTATTTTGAAATATTAAACAAATGTATAAATGTATAAAAATTTTCCATTATAAAAGATTGTTTATCTTTACGCTTAAGAAAACTGCTGGTAAATCTAGAAAATACTATCTATAATGAATATTTGCTGTCAAGAAAGTTCTTTACTTTTAAACTTCAACTCAAATGTTGAAGAAAGAATAAATGCTTTCAAATTTATATTAGGTAATACACTGGTACACTATAATGTCCGAAGACCAAAGAAACGATGAAAAAACATCCATCATTTGCACCTGGATGATTTTTTTTTTTATTATTACCAGTTTTACCAGTAATCTTAGTACTGGTATCAAGAATATACGTCTTATGAAGTATTAATATATCCATACTGTAACAATCGAGTATTAATTACCGAAATAAAAATTTTCGGTATCATTAGCTATCATCGTACATCGTCGAAAATCGCGGATGAAAAAACGATATATAGGATTTAAATTTAAAAAACTTGAAAACATAGGTGGAAATTCATTGACCTATAGAGATTAGAATGCTTCTAAGGTCAGTAAACCGATAAATCATGTAAAATAATATACACAAAAAAACATACCCATTTTGCACCGTAAATAATTCTCATTTATTTATAATAGAACACACGCCACCGCACAGTATAAAATCGATCGAACTCGCAAACAGCCCACTAACGCGTTCAATTACTATTGCACTTATATTACTATAAGAACCTATCTATATAGTATATAACTCATACAGAATATTAATCGTGACATCAAATTTTATTGTTCGTTTCCATAGTACCACTTCATGTATAATTCTATACGATATACATACAGAGTGTTAAGAAAATGAAGAAATAAGTTAACCGACAAACTACATGAACAGTATAACAGCCGTAAACACAATTTAGATTTCGATAACTGATGCTATTGACATTAGAATGTAACAACTTTTATTTATTTTCGTGAAAATTTATTTTCGAGACAAGTAGACGAATTTGTTGTTAAAATTTTATCGAATAAAACGGCTTGGTTTGGGTATATTGCATTAACATAAATAATTAAAATATGGACTTCCCACAATAATAATGATAAACACCAGCTATATTATCATACTGCAGAATCGAATGAGAGAGATAGAGATAATGGGGAAACAATCTAACTTGAAATGCGTCAATAAACTTTAATCACGCCATGTTTACTTTAATTGTTATGCCGTTGGTACTAATAACTAATTATTATTCATTTAAATTGTGATAATAGCAAATTATAGTTTATTATAATATCATGGCGTAAATAATGATATGTCGTATTTACCTTTTTAGGTGTAGCTGCATTATAAAATTATGTTGGTTCCAAGTTTATCTCTAAAATTACAAACACTTATACTATAGTTGTAAGTCAATGGATTATAATACGCCTCAGTAACATATTAGAGTAAACGTTATAAAATAAAAATAAAATACAGAAATATTAATTTTTTTTATAACATCACCCTGTATAACGGTAGAAAATAACGTGGTGGTACAATAATGGCAAGGTACACACTACAGAACGACGTCCAAGGACTCCTCATAAATGAATTTTACTTTCAAAACGTTTTAAACCGCTACATCAACACCGACAACTATTGTGGATCTCAGCTGTCATCGTCGTCCGCTATGAATGCGAATTAGCTGCTTTCTCGTGTTGTGTGCAGACGACGCGTCTGTTGAATATGATATTATTATGATGAAGATATCGTGGCGTAGCGTGTCACTACTATACACGAAGTACTTATCATAATATTATATTGATAAGTAAGAAATAGAAAATTATAATATTACAGCTTGAGATCCAATTTTTTTTTGTCTGTACATCAAAATTTCTAGTACAATGAGATATTGTAGATATCACAATGTTATTTCGTCAAAAAGCACGGAATATGAATGCTGGTTATCATAATCTGTTTACATGCCCACAAAGATGGGGTTTCAAAATAATTCCTCTGCTGACTTAATCAATTAGGTATATACTACAGCATGAATTTTTAATTTGCATATGATTTAAAAAATCACAGCTAAGCACTTGAAAATCATCGTTCATTTTTCGTACTCCCGGCTATTGTGGAAACAGTGGTCACTCGCACTTTACGGTGAAAAAAATGTAGTGTGGCGAAACCTTTACTAAGATAGTGATACATTAATAATAATTGTATATACAAAAACACGCTAATTTACTGAAATTTTAAGGCATACATGCGCGCCTATGCTTCTTAACACGAGCCGCTACTATAATATAATATCAAAATCACAATGTAAACAAACTTAAAAATTAAAAACTTGCTTAAAAAACAAATAATTATTCAAACTGGAATAATATTGTGCATGTGTAATAATGTGAAGTCAACGAAATAAAAAATTGAATTTAGAGTTATTAATTGGAAATATAGAGAAAATTTACGTTTAAAGTGAGATAAATAATATCGATTTATGTATCAGCGTATATCAAATTTATTGATTATAACTCATACATATTCTATATGTGTGAATAAATAATGTTGTTTCACATTGAAACTAATTTAATTCCAAGTTTTAATAATCCTCCATCAACTAAGGATGCCATATTTGTTTTATAAAGATGTGTGATTTTCTTATATTTACATTTTTTTTTATTTATTTTGTAATGTCTTAGGAAATACCACTTCAAAAGTTTTTATTTGGCAAGTACGATAATATACTTGAATAAATGCAAACCAATTATTTTTGATGAGTTGTGTGATAATACTAATAAAAGCTATAATTGATAATTAAGGTCTGGATATTTAGGGGAAAAATGTATAAAAATATGAAAATTATAAAAACACCTAAAATTAAGAAAATTATGCGCAAATTTTTTAAATATAAAATATATAATGGGTATATATTGCACAACGCCCGATTTTTGATAACGCACATATGCCTAAATTACAAAACTATTTGGATTCAGATGAAGTGTGACTAACTTGAGACAACTTTATTACAAGTTAAACAAAACTTATTTATTACCCTTTTTAGTGTGTTAATATAAAAAAAAACTGTACAATCCTGTGATTTATATTATGTTTGCGCGCGCGCGTGTGTGTGTGTGTGTGTGTGTGTGTGTAATTATTTATTTATTTAGAACAGGTACAGTGGCTGGCCAGTGTGCCTGTCACACTAAATCGTAAATTGTAATTTTAGATTCTGAGCGTAGCGAGGGAGCTAGTGGTTTTACAATGATGTTTATTTTTATTTATACTATTATTGAGCCAAGGGAGCTAACTATTTATATTATTTTTACAATTTTATTTGTTTATATATTTCTGTATTGCTGTGAATTTTTATGTTATTGTCAATTATTAAATTATTATTATTTGTACAATTATTTTTATAATTATTTGTACCAGCAATATAAAAAATATACCAGAGTTACCATTTTTTATTAGTAGTAACCTTTTTCCCCTTTTAGTTTTAAGTACGCATTGCATACTGGACAAGTACATAATATATATTTAAAACATACAACAATTTGGTGGTGTCCAGTGTGCGAGTGATATTAATTTACGCTACCGGCCCCAACAACATCCAACGCTTCGTCTAAAACTATAATAAAATGTAACACTGTAGTTATGTGTATATATTAGGAACTATTTTGTAACAGCAAAATAATCTTGTTAATAATCTATTTATGTAGATATATGTAGTACACATGGTGTACATATTATATAAAAGAGAATACTGTACCATTCGTGAGTGTCCTTGAAATATACGTAAAATGAATGCGAATACTTGACACATCTCATTATCTTCATTTTTATTACTGAGCGAATAAGGACTATCTGTAGTAGAATAACGCGTACAGACATAGTATGAGAATGCATCCAGCGGAAAGTACACATCGTGTGTATATTCTCATACACATTTTCGTTTTATTATTATGTACATGGTATTATACTATATATCCATTACAGTCCATAGCATGATTTTGAATAGTTGTTTCTTGTGTTTTTAGTTCTGACCATATGTTAAAGGTTTTAGTAGGTATATAATGAATTTTTCAAAAAAAAAATTTTAAATATCGTAGGAATATTATGAGCTCAATATAAACGTATAGGATTCATTTCTTTATACAAAATAAAGCAAGTAGTTACGATGTGAATTGTAGACAAAGCACATCTGCACTAAATCGGACATAATATGCTCGTGGATGATGTATTGACTTTGAAATTAATGATAAATAGTATTAAATCTTTTAATAAAATATTTGTGAATGGAGATTGAACTCATCGTCCGAGAATGAAAAGATTCTATGTCAAAATAACAAATTATTTAGGAGAACGTTTTAAAGTTAAAAATGGCTATCCATATAGCTTGAGTTAGAACTTTAACATATTCTGTATCTTTATCAATAATTATCGGATTAAAGAAATACTAAGAGTAATAGATGCAGAACAAATATAAAAATGTTCTACGTAAAAAAATGATTTTTTGAAAAAATTGATTTAGAACCTTTTCGTTTTCAGGTGACGTGGTGTAATATACATAAATGAAAATTGAAAAGTTAATGAAAAAAGTTAACTGCAATTCGATTAAGTAAATCAACTTTATTTAAGAGCTCAGTTAAAGGTTTATAGTCAACCAAAAATAATTTCAACTCAATAACATTAAAATTAAAATTAAAATTAAATAAAAAAAGAAACGAACAAGAAGAGGGTGACCGTACTTTTAATTTAATGATTTCTTCACGTTACACGATGTATTTCTGTGAGTAGTATTTGGTGTTTAGTGTTTGTAGATACGTTTGGAATAATAATAGTATACCTAAATACTACAGCGGTTAGGTCGACACTCGGTGATATGGATAGTTCGATGGACAATATTATTGTGCGATGACAGAGATAAATTTACTTCCTTATCATTATTATTATTAATTCAAAACATTATATACATATAGGTACCCATGATATTGCATTTATACAGTGACGCTATCAATCTTTTCGTGTCCATTCAGCCATTATTTTTTTTTAAAAAGCGAGATGATTTCGAATAGACGACATATTACCAAAACCCATCCCAAAAATTTGTTAGCTATGCTTGTCGTAAACAGTGGTGGAACTAGGGAGGGGGAGGTAGATGGGATTTGATTCCCGGGCGTAAAATTTTTGGTGACTTAAATATTTTGGCTGGCGTAAAATTTTTGAAAGTACTATACACATAAATGATGGCGTATAAATGAGAGTCGTCCCAACAGTTGGTCTTGGGGGACGAGTCGCCTCATCCCTAAACAAAACACCAGTTAGCACACAAAAAATTTACGATATTTTTTTTTATTGCTTATTTACTGTTTGAAGGAAGTATATTGAGAAATTATTCGTATTTAGTTTGCTCCATAAAAGTTGATTGACCTTGTTAGCGTTTATCATCAACAAAAGTTCATATGTTTTTTACTTAATTCTTTACAGTTTTCCCCGGACGTCAAAATTCCTAGTTCCACCTCTTTTAAAACCTACGGATTTAAAACAAACCTATAGTTCGTTTTAAATTTTTAATTAGATAAAAATCTAATAATTAAAAATGTTTTGTGAACTTTTTTTCGCCAAATTATTAGGTATACTGTATGTATTGTTATCAAAGAGTCGTATGGCTTTAATATTTAATTCCTAAAACAAATAAATATGTTCTAGTGTGAAATAATTAATTTTTATAAATATTAGCCTAAAAATAGTTATAGTTTTATACATTATATATAACGTTTAGATACTAATTTATACGATAATAGTCGTAAAATTGTATTTGAATCTCTTTCCAACTTATTATTAAACATGTTTTAAAATGTGTGATGTACGTCAATAGTAAAAATATAATACCATCTACTAAATATAATACATACAATGTAGGTTTTCTATAAAATTTTAAAATTTATAGAGCTATTTTTTTTTTCAGAATTACGAAGGAATAGCACTTTTTTTAATTTTCAATCTTTTTTTTTTGTGGGTTTTTCGAAAAATGGGCAAGGGAGACTGGAGACAGAAACAATATGGGCACTACAATATTTATTAAGCATTTTCATTGAAGTTTTCCAATTTTCGAAATACACAATTTATTATTGGCAAAAAAAAAAACAATTGTTTACATTTTTTAATTTACCGTAATTTTTTTGATATTTATCATTTCAAAAACGTTAGTGAGGTTATTTACTAAATACTGGACTAAAATAGATTACTTAGTTGGTAAAAGATCATTTCGTATATGTAGGTACTTTTTGGTGTATGTATATTTTATACAATAGGTATATCTAATAGCATACAAACTACGTCTGTTGTCCAACGCCAAACATATAAATATGATTATAATGTTTGTTGATGCTAAAAACACACTGAAACCATATCGCGGTAACGTCGCCGTAATTCGACGGTCCATTTTAATTTACCTGCGATCACCTAATTAACACACACACCCGCACCAATTATCTTAAGTAAATTATTATCCATTTTGTGAATTATTATTGTTAAATTATATAAAATTGAATTATGTACAAACAAAAAACAATTAGAATCTCACAAGATCAGTTATTGTAGAATATCAAGAATATACATTTAATAATAATAAACAGTTTACAGTTGGTGTTCCGCGTTACCGGTCGTGCTTTTGTTACTTGTGCTCTCTTATCTTATCGTTTCTTTTCTCTCTCTCATTCTAACTACCTGATATTTATATAATACATATAACATTATACACCTCTCGTAATCTAATTACGATTGCTAAAATTTGATATGTTGTGCTCAGTTTGTATTGATGAAATTTATGATGGTGATGATATAAAATGTTTCAAGTGCAAAGAACACTTACATTTTACATGCGCCGGT